>UXUI01008902.1:5585-17374 GCA_900576705.1 Enterobius vermicularis
CTTGAAGAATATTTGATACTGCAACACGTTTGTTTGTCATCATCGGACAGCAGTATAAATCAATAATTTTTGAAGTTTATTATCCTTTTGCAGTCAGATTAACAATAAAAGTTTATTTTTATTTTTATTTATTTATTTTTATTTTTTTGAATTGATTTGAGATGCTTTTCAGAGCAATGTCTATCGGGAGTGCCGTATAATACAGATGGTGTAAATACTGTTTGCACTCCAACAGCGATCAACACTTGTCCCGATAAGTATTCTTGTCAAAAAGCGCTTTATGGTTCCAATTATATTTGTTGCCCCGTTCCAGGTTCCAATTTATTAGCATTAATTCACCAATTGTTAACTGTTAATTTATGTTTGGGATTGGTCAAACATATAATGCAAAATTTTAATGTAAATAATTTAATAGCTTAGCAAACTCTTTATTTTTTTTCTACGACTGGTTTCAAGTTTAGAATCTAGTTGCAATCAAATGGTATCTGCTGGTACTGCATGTTTTGGTCAGTGGATTACAACAGACAAATATTACTTTAATGCTGCGAATCGTAAATGCGAAAAGTTTGATTATTTTGGTTGCTCTGGAAACAGTAACAACTTCCGAAGCAAACATATTTGCGAACAGAACTGTATACCTCAAGCCAACAATGGTTATATTCTTTTTTTCTCTTTTTTTGAGAGCAGAGGTAAAATGTCGTTTGTTTAGCAGAAGACAAACTGCTAAATCGCTAAATTCAGTTTTTTAGTTTGCAACGGTGTTGCTGCTTTAGCAGATCCAAATAATCATCTTCAACGGTGTTCCAAGGCTGTTCCTTGTCCTATTGGTTATGTTTGCAGTAAGAAACAGTTCTGCTGCCCAATACCTCGTCAGTAACAAAAAATGCTTTGTTTATGAAATCATTGATTTTCTCAAAAAAAAAAGTTTTTGATATCTTATTCAATAAACTAGAGCACAAGTTCCTATTGACAAAAAAGTTTCCTTTTTCTCAAATTCTTTTATATCAATACATCTTTCAAAATAAGTCACATATTACGATTTGTAGCATTTGCTTGTTCCTCACCAATGAGCTCAGGAAATCTGTGCGGAAAAGCACCTCAGCGAAGCGCTTGGTATTATGATCCTGAAACGCGAAATTGTGCTCAATTCACATATCACGGTTAAGTCGTTTATAGAAACGACTAAAATAACAGTTCGAATTAAGTCTGCTTTTACGTGCTGATTAAAAACCTAATTAAAGCAGTAGCAGATAAAAACGTATGGTAAACTCCGGCGGGATTTTGAGTAAAAATGAGTAAATTCTTGTCTTTTTTTCTCTGAGAGTTTTGTAATTAGAAGTGACTGACTAAAAATTTGTTAATTAAGGGTGCGGAGGTACAGCGAACCGATTCTTTGACAGAAAATCTTGTGTAGCAACCTGTGTTGGTTCAGAAAGTTTTGGTGAATGCCCAAAGGGTATGTCACCGTACATTGAAGCTGGTAGTCTCATACCAAAGGTATTTTTGCAAGACATATTGAAGAAAAAGTTTATTTGCTTCTGTTTTTTTCAGCTTTTTCTTTTCGCCAAAATTTTTAGTTCGTTAACGATTGTGATTTGTCCGCAGGGTTGCAAACTTTAAGAGTTGCTTTTTCACGCCATAAAAGTGTTCATCTAAGATTATGTTTTATCCTTCTAAACACTTTTTAAGAATGTTTTTTAGCATACTAATTACCAAACGTACATTTGGTTTTAGCTTTAAGTTATAAAATTGAAAGAAGGAGAGATAAAATGTACGGTACACCGAGAAACTGTAGCAATGAAAAGCTCATTTCAAATGGAAAACTTAAATCGCAATCTCAAGTTTCAACCAACTTATCTTATAAGATTTTAGTGTAATAAGTCTTAGCAGCCTTTTTTCTGCTCATCACCAGCTAAAAATTTTGATTATGGCTGTTGAAGAGTTCATCTTGGTTTCTCAAGAATCTTTTTATGTTTTGATTTAGAAGTGCACACTTAATGTTGCCGGTGTATGTCCGTCACCGTCGTCTTGCGTTCGTTCAACACTAAACACAGCAATATGCTGTCAGAGCGCAGCTAAGTGTCCAGATCGACGGAAACCTTACGTGATTCCAGGTCAGCAACAAATGCTAATTATAAACCTCTGAACTGTGTAATTTTTTGTAAATTAATAACACCTACCACAAATCTACACAATTTCTGATGGTAATACTATACAGTTTGAATACTGTAGCTTGGAAAGTTTTTCGAATTTTCGTAGTCTGAAATTTTACCTTTCTAATTTTATTGCCTCTAAATTTAAATCTGCGCCGTTGTTTAAAAACTACATTCAGGAAGTATCGTTTTGAGCAGTTTTTTTACAACAATGTAGGAATTCAATTTGCGAAGAGGACTTTTTATGGGAGTAACAAATATAAATTTTAGGTTCAGATTCGGTAGTCAGTTGTCAGGCTGAGCTTGATAACTGCCCAGCTGGATATGGATGTACAGAAAGGTTTAAGATTTGTATTTTACTCAAGTGCTTTTAGAAATGCAATTTATTGATATGCTTTGAAATTAAATATCATTAGGATGGCTGTTACAACAACTTTTGTTCAGCCTACTTAATTTTACAGCAAATTCATTTTGTTATTAAACTCATAAATTTTTGTTATTGTGTTTTCCCTGTTTGACAACGCGCAGATGATGCATGCCTTAAGCTAAGAGGGTTATGATAATTTGCTTTCCACTTTTTCTCGTTCTCAAATTCTTCTTTCATTCCTTGAAAACCTCAATAAAATACTAGATGAAACTAACAGCTAAGGTAGCAGATAGAAGTGAAAAGTGTGTACTTCTTTGCTTAATGATTAAAATGCATCACGTGTTCATCCTCAAACTAGTGAAAACACCAAACTATGACGACAGATATCTGTTTATTATTAAAAAACCTTAATTTCAGCTCAGTCTCAGGTTTTTACATGTGTTGTTCCTCAGAAGATGAAAATTTGTCAGAAGAACTGCCATCAGTACTAAAGCATCAGTGCCCAAATAAGGCTCCATCAAACGGCAGAACCTGTACTGTAAACGCTGTAGGAGACTGCCCAGATGGTTACACCTGTATTCCCATGGAGCCGGATACTACTGGAGTTTGTTGCCGTACATTACCAAAGTGTAAACGCGGGAAAGAGCACTTTATTGGATCTGGCCAAGTAAGTTTTCTTTATTCAACGATAAAAACCAACTATTTTTTGCTTTTCAAGATGGAAATCTCTAAGGTTTAAAACTTTCTTAAACAGTAGTTATTGATAATGGGCATTAACGCAAACAGTAATTCTTCCTCAGTTGCCAAAAGCCGCGATAATTTCAAATAAAGTGTGCACGGCAGAAAAGAATAAATTTTTAGCCTCAAGTATGTGGCCCGGATCTATTGACCTGCCCACGAGGTTTCGTATGTGCTCTATCATCCTTACCAGCAATAAATGTGTGTTGCCGGATGCCAAGTTCTGCAGCTCCAAGATTTCACTCTTTGTCCCTTCCATCGCTGGGCACATCTCCCGTATGTTCCAATGGGAAAGCACCATTTTATGAAATCGGTACTATCAAATTGAGTATTAATTTGAAACATCATTTTTCTCATAGGTGAATAAGAGGACTGCGAACTAAATGGCCATGTGGCCGTCCGAGTCAAATACTTTAGCAAAATTTAACATGTACTAAGTAAATTTTTCTTTGCAAAACTGTTGCAGGAAGTCCCTTTCCAAAACAGTGCATAACATTTCTTCAAAATCAGTGTCCCAACAAGTATGCTTGCAAACCAGCAAAAACTGGAGGACTGTTCTACTGTTGCCCTGTTTCACCAACAGAGTGCTACAATGGACAAAACGCTCTGCTCCGGCAAGGAACTGTAATACCACAGACTTGCAGTTTTGAGGCAAATAACTGTCCTAAAGGATACAGGTATTACGAATTCTTTTAACACATATTTTCAGCAGTATTTATTCTATATACGCTAAATTTTAACAAAAATAAACTACAAAGCACGGTACCTTGTTAGTCCATTATCTTTTCAGCTGTGTTATTCTTTTCAGCTGTCAACATTCAGCGGACGGTAACAACTTCTTCTGTTGCGTGGATAGAGCCAGCACAGCGCGTTGCCCTCTAGGGTCCTCTGAATACCTCTACGGATCTAGACCTTTGGCTTGTCCACAAGGTTCAGATAAATGTCCGAAAGGCTACTCATGTGTGGAGTCAGACAGCAGCGGAATTTATTTATGTTGTTCAGGTTCAGCACCACAGAGGCCAATGTGTCGAAGTGGCCATGCTTATATGGACCCTAGTAAGCTTAAAGATGCAAGTCATAACAGCTCATACTTTACAAAAAGTTCTTGTCTTATTATATTTCAGCGAAAAACCTCCCTCAGGAATGCTACACACATAATAATTACTGCCCACCCGGTTATTACTGTCAGCAGAGCACAGTCGCTAACCGCAATGTCTGCTGTTCTCCAGAAGGAATTACTGGACAGTATGACGGTGAGATTTGTTAACATACGCAATCTCTGGTTGTTTTTTTAAGTTCTAATACCAACTATAGCGTCTTTCAATCAATCAAGTTTTTTGAATCACACTAAAACAAAAGCTTTTTAGAAGCGCGTCGTTAAAAGCCACTGCAAAGTATATCTTTCTGGTTCTCAATATTCATAAAACGAACCTAAAAAAACTTGTTTTTTATAATAAAGTATGAATGAAAATTTCTTTCAAAGATGAAGCTTATTTAAGGTTATTGCCCACTTGGACAAATTCCTTTCATAACGCAAGCAAATGCTGCACCGCGAACATGCCATATGACTTTGTATCCATGCCCTACCATCGCTCCCTATACTTGCATCTACAGTTCCGAAAAACAAAATTCATATTGCTGTGCCCCGATCGACACCGCATTTACCCACTCTCGGTCTTTACCGACAGGTATCAGTTCATTTGCACTTCTTCTCCTTCTCCAGTTCCTTTTATTTAAAAATCTATTTAGATGCAAATACATTTGGATGCCAAGCTGGAAGCCAGCCATTAATCGGTGAGGGTGGCATACCACAAAAGTGTAATCCAGGCATCTGTCCGCCGTCATACACATGCCAGCCAACATCGCATTTTGGTACCTGGCAATGTTGCTCAGGTGAAACCATTTACCGGAAATCCCCAAAAGCTTCAGAATCATCGGACTGTGACCACGGTTCGGTACCAATAAATGGCCGTTGCATGAGACGTAAGTACTATTTTTGCAGTCATATTTAGTTTGTAAGCCGAAGGCTCAGGTTTGCTAAAGTACGATCGCTTTGAAACAGAGATTTGACTACATCCAATTTAAATCTATAATTTAAAATATTAACTTGTTGCTATAACGACCTTTCAGTTTTTTACATTGGACAGAAGGGATGTCAGGTAAATGAGCAATGCTCGTTAAAGCTTCCGGAAGCAAGATGTGAGCACCGTTATTGCAAATGCCCGCGACACAAGCTAATTCACGGGTCAAAATGCGTTACTCATTGCCCTGACGGCTTTATAAACATTGCTGCCCGGTGTCATGACCTGACAACCGTTGTCTTCATGGACTCAGTTGATTCACGCCAAAATGGAACCATCGGCGGCTTTTGTAAGGCAACAGTCGTTGAAGAAGAACAGTGCGACGTTGAAAACGCCTTCTGTAACGAAAAGTCGATTACTTGTCAATGTAAACCTGGATACGAGTTGAAAATGAATTTTGAAGACCAGAATGACACGGTAAACTTTACTTTCTTCATGGCCTATTGGCCCAAAATTGTGACTACAGTGTTAAAAGTGAGCGGCAACAGCATTGCCGGACGTTCAGCTTTCAAGTCTCGGCAATTTTACATGTCATTGGCAGCATAAAGCAACATGCATACAATTCTTCAAAGGCCTGCCAAATGCCTACACAACTACCAAGTCGGTGACGCAACTGCAATGGACAGCATTGTCCTTTATGAAAGCCTCAGAAGCAATGCTAGTCCTTCTTTACATTAAAACCTTAGGGAATAAGCGTTGTTGAGTTTACTGAAAGAGGCTCATAACAGTGTTCATAGAACTCACTGTAATTTTCTTCTCATAGAAGCAAGCTAGCCACCAGTACCGTATCTCCACGATAATTCTTCCAATCTAGGCTGCAGAACTCGCTGCTAAGAGCTTCGGTGTAGATAATACACAAACTGCATGAGCAGCTTTGTGCAATAAAACTTTTTTAAAATTTCTGAGCGCTTAGTTTTTGCCTGTTTTATTGCCTCATTGAAAAAACCTAGCGCGATACTGGTAGGGCTTTTGTGAATACAATGTATTAAAAAAGCTTCTCAGACTCTGTAGTGAGAAGTGAACGGCTACATCGTACGTTTGCGAGAAAATGAAAAATAGGAAAAGAGAATGTAGTTAACCGCAACGTTTAACCAAGTTGTTGACTATTTTTGAATGAACTTTTGCAAGACCTAGAACTAAATTTCCAACAAGCACTAGTACCAAATAATAAAACAGTGCTTTTTAAAAGAAGCTTTATTTGACGGTAGTCACGACAAAACCTAAATCCTATTATACAGATAACAAGTTTTTGGTATTGTATACAGGTTTCCAAATACATCAGTCTACGTACAATCTTGTGCATTTTCTTGCCGCTTTCGATGGTCAGTGTTGGATGACTTTTTCTTTCATATGCGCCATTCAGTACTACGTCGTGAGCTTGATAGTTAAACCTTCACTGTATTGCAGTGTTATAGCCAACTGCAGAATCAAAGAAATTTACATGAAATACTTACACTCCGGTAAACAGTGCTTAAGTACTATGTAGAGAAGTCCTAAGCACTATAACTTTGCCAAACGCACTTCTTTCTACTTTCCGTTGTAATTTTCAGTGACTCCAATTAGTTCTCCACAGTTTCTGGTTCTCACTTTTCGCCTATTAAAACAAAAAACCTCAAACCCACTGCTTACCTCTAAAAGAATTCTTCACTGACAAGCTCTCCAGTAAATTTCTAAAAAATATTTTTTAAATCCTTCCTTACCCTGCCTTTCAAAGTGAAGTCAAATCAAAATTTCTGACTCCCTGTGAATTCAGAAGGCGCAGAAGGCAGCAATTCAAAAAAATTTTTTTCTTAACTTTAAGGATTAATCTTGCATTGTCTGCTGCTGCCATTTCAAGCGCCATTACCAGTTACGGACTCTGATATTACCTGTAACGTTCTCAAGTTCTATAAGTGAACTGTAAATTGCAAAGACCTCAAGTAAAACAAATTATGAGTCACTTTTTTAAAGCATGAATCAGGATTATTTAAATTAAGGCTTTAAAAAACAACTGCCCTTTTTTAAGCAGCCCTGAAAATTACTTCGCAGAGCTTGACCGCAATAAGCCCAACCAACTACACTTTATAAATAGAATGCGATGTAGAACTAAAAACTGGTACTACCTTAAACGAAGATGTGCCAGGTACTCTAGTCACATTTATGCCATGTGACATGGAATATACACAAAGAAGGATAATGCACATCAGATGCAAAAGATAAACAAATAAGGATTAAGAAATAGAAAAACAGCAGGACTAAAACTGGACACCCTGCAGTAGGTGCTGCAGACATAGAACACACCTACAATAATAAAAGTACTTTCGTCTTGGTTCCCGAGTTTCCCAACACTATTATTGAGGAACTTTAACCTCCAGCTCCTCCCGTTTTTTAGAAAAATCCTTTCCTAGCACGCGGTTGGACACAAAATGGAAGTGAAGATGGAAATCACTAATGAATTCTCACAGAAGTATTCAGATTTTCCCAAAGTATCTTCTGACTTCAAAATCAGCACTGCTTAGCTCCATCATCTTTACTAGACTGAGTAGAAACATCTGACAGTTGTCAACCTGCTCACCGACGGAAGTAACCAGTATCCCACTTAATAGCACGCGAGAGGAATCCCGTGTTGCCGAAGCCTAACTTCAGTAACCTAATTCTGCTGTCTCCTTCCAGTGACTCCAGTCTCAACTAGTTCTACATCTTACTAATTTTATCTTTATTTAGGGCTCCTGTATTCCGCTAGAAGACAGCAAATTCGCGAATCAAACAGTAAACGCCGTGGAAGAAGTAAATACAGTTCCCGCACAAGCTCTTCTCTTGACCAAAGACAATGAGACAGAAAAAAATAACACCGTTCCAGTTAAACATGAAGACTGGGTGGAAGTGGACATTCAGAAATATCTGTTTCAAACAGATGACAATCCAGGACACTAAGAACAAAGTCCAGGTGCCTAGACGGATCAAAGAATAATCGTAGCGGTAGGAAGTAGAGTACAGTCTTACAAGTATGCTTAATGACCAAGACTAAATTAAGTAGCATAGTTTATAATTTTAGACGCTGAAATCCTCTGACAGTCAAAGCATATCAGCCCGCAAAGGCCAGCATATACTACTGTGACTGCCGAGGGTGGGGAGGGGAAAGAGAGAAACAGGGATCTTTTTATCTTGTAGCCGACCATAGCACTCAGTCTCTAACAATAGCTGATTTCTTCTAATGTTAATGTTTTAACTGTCATAGTATTTGAACGAACATGTTGCAGATGATCTCTAGGAACTGCCTGTGTTACCTAGTCAGCACCCAGCCTACCATACTTATTGAGTGCTTCACTTCAATAGATCAGTATTTTCATTCGAAAATAAAAGTACCTTTTGAATTACCCTTTATTGGGTTGTAAATTTTTGCACTTTCAACTGCAGTCGACAGCCCAGCAAAATAATCCAGAAAATAAACTGTCCCACTCAAATTTTACGCATCAAAACTGCTTCTCCCTAAATTCCCAACTTATCAAAGTTTCAATTCCAAGGGTGATTGGTTGCCATCATATAATCAAGAAGTCATTCAATTGAAAATAAGTAACCATTTGGTATCCATTAATGCTACAATATAAAGTTAATACACAAACCAATGAAAAAAGAAATAGACGAACAATTTAGGTAAAGACTGTTTCAACTATATTTTGAAAGACTAATGAAAAAAAAAACCTATTCCAATTTAATTGGCAAATGAAGTGACAGCTTCTCAAACTGACAAGACATTAACATGAGCAACAACACGGGAGGTCAACCCTGAGACACAATGCATTTAAAATAGGTTTAACCGTAGGATGAAGGAGGAACATAAAGCAAACAAAAAACTTACTTACAATGGGAAATTAAATCTACTCAAAATATTCCTCATGATCCCATCGGGATCTACTGAAACCGAAAAGCGGTCAAAGTGGTGCAACGCACGACGATTATGCTTACATTCTTCACGTGATTTGTTGTCCATCATTTTCAGAAGAGGAAGTATCTCTGTAGCGACTTCTGCAACGAAAACCATTACACAAGAAAGAGTTTTAGAGGAAATTCAACATAGTCCAGCTACATAGTCACATTCATTCAATTCTTAGATTCAAAACGAGAAGGAGCATACATTATTTCCCGAAAGTACTTCCCTACAACACCACTGAGGCCGTTTCAGGCGTAAACTGTCAAATAAGAAGTGAAAGAACGGCCGCAGTGTTGTGTCAGTAGAAAGTTGAAGAAATATTATAAAATCGCTGTAAATAGTTATAAAAGAAACGCTAAAAATGCGAGGAAATAAAATGAAGTTTTTTGAAAAAATTACAGTAAATTCTCAAGTTTTGGTAATGCGCAACGTTAAGAGTCACCCTTTATAATTTTATATTTTTAGCCCAACTACCGTACAACCAACAAACATCAAATTTAGTGGTGCCAAAACAAAAACAAAAATATGCAACTAGTTTCACAGTAAAAAACTTCGAGAAAAGATTGAACTAAGATTGATGGTTTTTCACATAACTATTTTTCGAGTCTCCCAAATTATTAAACTGAGTAACAAAACAAACTAACCTGATAGGGAATAAAAAAAAGAATTTGAGCAATTAAGCCGAATTGTTTGAATACTCTTGAAAACTTCTTCATTTTTGTCGTATAACTCTTCAGGCAGACAGTCTCCCAACAGTAAATCACTGAAGTGTCTGAAGAAGAATATACTCCCTCATCCCAAAATAAAATGGGGGAAACTGAAGGAGAGCCAGTGGTGAAAAGTTTGACACGTTCAGAAAAAAATTAAAAACTTAGAAAAAAAAAGAAACTAACGGTGCATCGCCTATCGCGTACAAACTGCTAAGAAACCGAGAGTCCGACTTGCTCTTCAGCGAAATATCTCTATTTGCATGACAAAACTGTTTCTGAAATTAGACTGATAGAATTGTCACACTCTGTGAGACTCTGAGTTTAATATAATATCCATAACACAAACAAGTGTACAAAACAGTATTGAAAATTGGAATATGAATAAAAATTATTACCATGAAAGGAATGCTATGAATGTTACCGTCATAAAAGTGTATAAGATTGAGGGAAGCACGTAAGTTACACTTCAAAAGATTTGTCACTTTTTCCAAAGCTGATGGACATATGTCACGAGAAGTGAACCCTCTAAAGGAAGCCTAAAGAACAAAATTTGGTAAAAACAAAGAAGTGTAAGCAGAATCCAAATTTCGGCCAAAAACAGCCGCCTATGTCTATTTTTAAAAATCATAAAAGCTAAAGGCTTACACTAATATACTCCACAATTAATTCTGAGGGGATCTTGCTCATTTCTGCTATCAAATAATCTGCACATGGCTCCTTAGCAAACTTGAACTTGACGCAACTGCTATCTTAAAATAATTTCTATGACAATATACGTTCAAGGGAAACTTGAAAAGTTCTCTTTAGCTTTGAAGTATCCAGAATCGAAGAATGGTCACCTTGGCAAATTATCACTATAGGAACTTTTGCTTCCATGCACATTGATTTCAAAGAAGCCCAAAATGAAGACTCGTCGGAAGAACAAACATCAGCCTTTAAAAACCATAAAATAATAAAAAATCTATGACAATATACGTTTAATAGAAACTCCAACAAACAATAAGAAATTTTAATTATACATAATAAACGAATAAGAAAGTAAAAGCAATAGTTACTGACAGGCGCTTGTAACTTCATTATGCATTTCAAATCTTTAAAAAATACTAGTTTTTTTAAAGAGAAGATCAAATTACTCACATCGTCGATCAAAATCACATTGTGTTTTGAACCTAATTCCTCTGCCATCAAATCTTTAGTTTTTGCAAACATTCTTCGGATATCAGAGGAAGATACACCAAACTAAAATATCATCATGCTTTCTTCAGTGAAAAAAATGCACGTCAGTCACCATCCGGTAAGGTAAAAAAACATATCTGCTTTAAATGTAGAAGAGATGAGGCAGTCACCAAAGTGGAAGACCCGTTAAAAAGCTAAAATGACTACTCAAAAATGATTAGGGGAGAGGGGGGAAGACCTGATATCAAAGCTCAATAAAATCTTTCAGAACTATTTACCGGCACTTGTTAGATATAATAAAACCAATACCCTATGATTATCTAAAGCGCCATCAAGCATAGTCCTCAAACTAGAACCGGTTCGCCTTTCATTGGTAGACGATACGACAACAGCCATGTTCAGCTCCGCAGCCACTGCTTCAACCTAAACGAAATCAAGTCAAGAAAGAAAAAGGTGAATCAAATCCAGCAGAACAAAAATAACTATTGAAAAAATGAGCTTTTTTTTTGTACCATTGCCGTTTTCCCACAACCAGCCGGCCCACAAACAACCATAGTATTGCAAAGGTATCCATCGTAATCAAAATCCACTTCTTCGTCGGATTCTGATAGCTTACGCTTCGTATGCTTTTTACTGAACTTTTTTTCTGCAAGA
>UXUI01008905.1:591-22679 GCA_900576705.1 Enterobius vermicularis
AAATCGGGACTTACTGTTTAAGTTTATTTGAATGAACAGTACTGTATATAATTGAAAGTATTCCAAAAGTGTTAAGCAGAAAAAACTTAGCTAAATAATGATGGAAAATTAATCGTTAAATTGCTACTGTTACATGGATGAAGATATTCTAAGTCTGTAAAATAGTTTATTTGAAATGACATTTTCAAACGTAATGAAGGGCTTTATGCAAATCATTTTGTTAACTGTAGATAATTTTCACTTTGGCTTTGCAATGTTTTCAAAAGCACCTGTTAGACACACTGACGTTTTGAACTAAAACTATAGTTCCTGAGTTTGTTAATCAAAAACATTCTTCAAAGTAAGTGACAGTATGACTTATGAAAAATTATTTTTATTATGTTTATATGCCTACTTTTCCAGATTCATATTGCTGGTCGGCCACCTGACAATGAGAAAAGTCCTATCGAGTCATCGTTTCATGGTTGCTTGGCTAGAGTGGAATTAAATAAAGTGAACATTTTGGCAAAAGTGCCTATGGAAATTCTGCAAGACTGCCAAGTATTGTTTTTCTATCATTAGTATATCTTCTGGAATAGTAGTCTAATCTTAAAAAACTGAAGCTTATAAAGAAACATTTTTTTTAGATGCCAAAACCTCAGCTGATGACAATATATCCAGGAGCTTTTGCGGAAATTCGTTACACATTCTTACCATTTCAAATTGAATTTCGAATACTGCCTGTGCCGTCTACAGTGCTAGTCTTGAAGGATGCTCGAAACCATCCACTTGTACATATTTCACTCAATGAAAAGGGTTTACTGATACTTTCTGCTGAATCAATTCCGCAAGAACAAGTTTCAAATCCAGGTTTCAACATAATTGCTTCTGCTTATCAACATTATGATATGTCTATTTATTTTGGGCTTTTCTCGTTTCTTTTACACCTCATAGTAGTGACATTATGTTAACTACAGAGATAAATGTTGCTGACGGGTCATGGCATTCTCTTTCCGTAATGATACGAGGCAGCACTTTTTATGTTGACGTCGATCTTCAACGAGTCTTGTGGATAGAAGGATATATTGTAAAACATATAAGTCGAGAGCTTTCTCTGTTTCATATAGCAGCCATAGGGTGTTACAGATCAGCAACTATTGATTTTAGTTCTGCACGTACCCTAGGCAGCGTTCCTCGAGATAAATGTGCCTTTGTAAGCAGGTAACATTTATAGTTTATTTTTCAATTTTTTGAGATATATAAATTTATATGATCATCTGTTCAAAACTGTCTAAAATAATACTGCAGTTTTAATGACAGCGTAAGAACTAGTTTGCTTGAAGAATACCTGCAAAATATTTTTTCTTTTTTTTTTTTTTGTATGATGCTGATGATGATGAAACGACTTTTTTGAACACCCATAAACAATTAATTCTAATATTACTTCACCGACCCTACCGATCAGTTTTTACAGAAAGAGTACACTCAAAAATTTTCCATAGTAGGTATTTTTATATTCGATTTGCACCTAAGATTTTTCAGATGCTCACCAAACCCGTGTAGGAACGGCGGACGCTGTGAACAAACTTCTCTATCCGAATTTTCATGTATTTGCGCGAAGAACTATTACGGGAGGCTGTGTCATGCTTGTACGTTCGTTAGTTTCCTCAGATTGAAGTTAACAGCTGACTTCAGAAGCAATACGTTTCGTCTAACCTAGGAGTTGCATTGCATTTTTAGCTCGATTTCGACATTCATGTGAAGAGTATTTCACACTGGCTCCAAAAAGAGCTTCCAGTAATATAACTCTGGATTTGGATGGTGGCCATCCACTTGATGCCTTTTCCGCGGAGTGCGAACGATTGTCGAACGATGGTGTCGAAGAAATTGTCACATCACTATATCATGATCTTGATACAAACGGTGTTTCTATTTCCGGCACTACTGAACCTGGGAACATTCGGAAGAATTTAAATTATCATTTAAAACTTCCAGCATTAGATCGTTTTGTTGATGGATTCGAAAACTGCAAACAGGTCAGTGGAAGAGCTTATACAACTAATAGATCCAATACAGAATTTCCTCATTTGTTACAAACAAGTATCATCACACCATTTTAGACTTTCCGTTTTTTTACATTACTAGTAAGTGTTTTTTCCATTCTTTAGTAGAGTTTTTAGTATATGCGTTTTGAATGTATGGGTGGGACGAAGCTGATGATGTATGGCGACGAAAAACGTCCGTCGTCTTGGTATAGTATTCGAAATGGCCAACATGGTCTACAGTGGGGTGACGCTCCTCCATTTTCAGGAATGTGTTCATGCGCGTTAAATGCATCAGCTACATGTTTGAGGAACGGGTTAGTTGTTACTTTTGCTAATACTCGATTACGCAGTTAACAGCTGAACTTGCTTCAATTGCCTGTTTTCTTGAAACTTCAATAATAAGAACTGCTTACGATATGTTCGCTTACTGCAGGCTCTGTAACTGTGACAGTGGCGAGAACGCGGTAGATGAAGGTTACAACACACATGCGTTGCTTCTTCCAGTTATGTCACTCTACCTTGGCGGTACTTCTCCAACTTCGTCATTGAATGTTTCTATTGGACCGCTGAGGTGCTGGAACAGAGGTTTGATTCATTTTTTCCGCAATAGTTTGAAAGCATGAAAGTTTTGTAAAGCTCTATATTTTTTATTCTTGCAAGACGATCTACTAATTTTTTAATATAGTAAAGAAACTTTATTGAAATGTTCAGCTGTGGATGTACCGTTGGCATTTTACGACCGAGACGCTAGTTTGCAAGGTGAAGAGTATTTTAATGGAGTTGTTTTTGACGTTTCAATGGTAGTGCGTTTCTCGTACCCACAGTTAACAATATTCACTTGGGAGTCTGAAAATCAACAGCGTTGGTTTGTGCTCTACGTAATAAGTAAGTTTTTTCCTTTTTATTTCAATTAGCCACTAAATCTTATCTGAGAGGCTACAACTTTATTCTAGATGGACAACTTGTGGGTCAGCTGATGAATGGTGGAACTACATTTGAGATTGTTTTTCCAAAGTATCTAAATGATAGCCAGTGGCATTTCGTTTACTGGGAAGTAAACTCACAAGGTATTATGCTGTCAGTGGACGGAAAAGAAGTTGCAGACGAGCAGTCGATTATTATGCCACAGTTGTCGCGATGGGTGATAGGTGGTTACTCTTCTTATGCTTGCTTATATTGCTTCTATCGGATCTAAAGCTCTGATTGGCGAATTAGGAAATCTTCTCTTTTAGGATCTCGAACCAGCAGTGGACTATCTGGTTTTGCGGGTGCAATTAAAAGTGTTCACTTATGTGGCAAAGAGTTGGTTCTTAAACAGCACTTGCAAAAACAACCCAATGTAAAAGTATGTGATTAAATTAGTTGTATATATTAATTTCCGTATAACTTCTGAGTAAAATCAGTTTTGTTGGTGCATTATTTCGTTAAAAAACTTTCAGGGTATTAAAATTGGCGATGTTGGAGCATGCGAACCAGGTGCTTGTGTCAATGGTGGAGTGTGCATTGACTATTTTGATAACTTTAGATGCAATTGCTCTGATTTGCCTTTCGGTGGCGAAAGATGTGAACAAGGTGAGAAGCAGTATTCGAGTGTCGCTTTTTTATTCCGATGGAAAGGTTACATCTCTTAATTTGGCTGTTTTAGACGTCGGGATGTCCGTGAAGAATGGAACCGAACTCTCAATATTGTGGCAGCATCCTGATCACCTAGCTCCGTGCTTCAGAATAGCAGTCGTTTCGCAGTCGATAGGATATTCTTTAATCCGTGCTAAAGCTCATTTCTCTGAGGCTCAACTTAACCTCACGGTTAATGAAGAAGGTATGTGAAAATAATTTTTTAGATTATGGGGATAACGTCATTTTTTGTTTATAACTGTTACTACTCTAGAACCGTAAAGACATTTACAATCTAGCGTTTTTTTATCAGTTTTATAAATCAAGTTTTTGAGGATTTTAAAAGTTTGGGTTTTTACATGTTAGATCTTTAGCTCTATTGAAATTCTGTATATTTTTACGGTTTTTTCTGTAAGTAAAAAGTATTTTCGCAGCATTTTTAATGTTCTTTTTTTGATTTTTGATCATCTGAGTTAAATTATTCGATAATTAACGGTCTACTTAGTAAATACTAAACAGAACTGTATTGATGGACATTCATTGGATGTACTCGGTTCAATACATAAAAATAATAGCCAGTTTTGAAATATGATTAGCTTTCGTATTGATTTCTCAGGGAGTGTGAAGTAGGTATGTAGCTCAAGACATTCGCTTGTGGTGTTTAGGATTGTTAGAAGTATCAGCTTTTGATGGAACTGGAGCTCATTTCAAGCAGTCTAACCAACATTTAAGGCTCAATCTCTACCAAATAGCTGATGTACAATTTTGTGGAACAGCAAAGGGATTCAAACTACATGTAAGTAACTGAATACTTTTGACTGCACATTTTTTTCTTGATTATTCCTTGAAAATGAAAAATGGTTGAATTTTTTGTATAAATAGATTGACTTCTTCAAATTTTTGTCATTCATTGGTTTCTGATTCTTCTGCGGTATTTCGCCTAACACTTAACTATTATTAATTTTCCAAGACTGGTTTAACCATTCTTTTTGCTTTTTCGCAACTATTATTCATTAACAGCTGTTTCTAAAAGAAGCCCGTTAATCAAAACCTCTTCATTTTTAATTGCTTAAATATGCCACACAATTTGTCTTCTAGATAAATGGCGAAAAGGCAATCACCTCAAGCGGCAATTGGAGTTTTTTTGATTCTCTTAATGTCTGGAAGTTTTTGGATGATGGTACAGTTTCAGCCGTCAGAAAACTTTTTAATAAGCAATTAATTTTTTGGACACTTATATTTTTTTATTTCTGTAATTTTAGTCATTGGAATTCTAGCTTATTTTTGCCTGCACTATTTAGTAGGAAAAGTGCATTTAGGTTTTGAGGGTTGCGTAATGCGGATGCAAGTTGGAAAAGGATTCCCATTAAAAGATCCTTCTTCTACTCGGTTGATACATACGGAAAAAATCCGTCAAGGAACATGTCCGTTTGACCACGAGTTAGTTACTCATACATCAAAGTTACTACTGCTTCTTTTACTGAGAAGTACAGAAGTATATGTGGCTGATTTATTTTCTGCAAGTATTTATAATCAATTGTTATAGATATCAACCTACGAAGTTGATACTGGAAGAAGAAGTAATTGACCCCAATATTCGAATCGTTACTGTACAGTCTAATGCATCTATTGTAGGCATTCTCACGCGTAAGTGGCAGTGCTTTTGTGTTTCCTTATTCTATTGAACTAATTGTTTAGTTATGACTGAACTAAAACCTGACTTTACAGTTGTCAAGATTGCTGTACATTAAATCTGATAATTATTTTGGGTCTTTGTGACTAATAAAAAGCATCTTTAATTACGTCATTTGGTCTAATTTAGCTATTGTTGGAATTATTGCTGGATCAACAGTATTTTTGTTGGTGCTCATTATCGTCTGTTGGATTCGAAATCGTCCAGATGGAGTTTATAAAACCAACGAAAATATCCATGCATATTGCAGTCCAAGCAGATCTGAAGAACCACTGGTTGCTAATAGCAATAATAATGCTATAGTAAACAGAGAATACTTTTGTTAACAATCGTCGTATTTATTCAGTTCTCTTAGCTCTTGAACCGGTGTTGATTGATTGCTCAACTAGATAATCATCATCAAATGGACCCTCTTGTCGCTGAACAGTGACCAGATATTGAAGGTGAGATTTCAGGAGAAATGGAGGAACAACACAGCGGTTGGAAACTGTAGTTCTAGTAGCACCCTGTATGTATAGCAACGATACTCTGTGAGTACGAATATTTGTTAACACAGTCAGTGATGATCGCTTCTTTTTTTCTCGTTATTGCCTTCAGTTGGTTTTTTTTCTTGCCTTTCTTGTACACTGTACATTCGTTACTATTATTATTATTATTCATATTACAACTACTATTATTATTACCGTCCTCTATGATGAGTTTACAAAAAAAAATTTTTTTGAGATGTTGCGGCTGGGAACTGAAAGGTAGATGATGACCGACAATTTTACACTACAGTATTCAGGTACACAAAAATTATATCGCAAAAATTTTCCACTTTTTTTTGTTTTTCTTCTTCTTTTAAAGTTAACTTATAGTTATGTTATTAAAATGCAGTTGCTGTTAGTCCACAGTTCTTTCATTGGGGTTTAGAAAAATGAGAAAAGTACTAGAAAGTGAATAGATACTCAAATTTTGTTATTTTGTATGATCAAAACATTCTTAGATATGTTTTCTTTTGCACTAATAAGACTTTGACGAGGGGAAACAGTTTAAGCTAAAAATACCAAACTTGTGAATTCTGATGCTGATAAAAATTGTTGCAGTTGTGGGTAATCGATATTATTGTAACAAATCATCAACGGCCATTTTTGATATGCCGTCTTTCGCTCTTATTCTCACTTCTTTTAAAATTATATGTGTAATTCATTTTGCTGTATTGAATCTCATGTAAATAGACAGTTACTGTATGCTCTTATTTCATCTTTTGTAACTTATTACAATATTTCCGGAAAAAAATAAGATATTTTTGAAAAGTTGCTCTAAAAGATTTTTTCTATTTGTTGGCACATCCCAAGGTACCAATGTACTTATTTTTTTTGGGTATGATCTCGTTATGTACACTTTTCTATACACGTATACATATTTCATTGTTTCCATATGTCGTCGTTTGTTTTCAAGTCTTTTTTTTTTGAGTTTTCAATTTTGAAAGTGTTCTTTTTTTTTTCGCATTGAGTTGAATTGTTTTCGTTTGTTGTTGAAAAAATTAAACAATTTTTTATCAGTATGTGTAAGCTTTCATTGTCGTTTTAATGACCAATTGCATCAATCATAATAGTAATTGCTTTACTGCTTTCTATTTACGGTGAACCATAGTAACTGCGCGAAAAAAAGATTTTAGGTTTAGTGTTAAAGATTTTTTGCTGACCTCAATTTTTCCCAAAGATTTGGACGTTTGATTGTTGGTTTAAGATAAAGCAGTTATTGTTGTAAACTATTCTTTAGTTCGTGTTTGATTGCACACATTTGTTTCTTTTTGCTGGTTAATGTTTCAGTCTAATTTATTTGATTATATGTTGGCAATTTACAGATTTGAAGAAATTAATCAAAAAAGAAAAACATTTCCAAATTTTGTAGGCAACTTTCTGGATAGTTTACTTTTGTTTGAACGTTTGTACGTGGTTAAAACTTGTTACGAACTATATTCCAGCTATGTTCATTGGTGGTGCAAAGGAAGCCGAGATTAGTTCATTCAGTGAACTGTTCAGAAAGAGCAAAGAGCCGTTTGTTGGACACAATTTTTTGCAAGAAAAGTTTTTGAGGAACGGTAAAAAATCAGAAATATGCTACAAAGCAGTTCGTTAGGAGTGATATAGATTTTTTAAAAACTTTTGTTCAAACATTAAATTATGACGAAAATGAAACGTTACTCCAGTCAACGGACCTCAGAACAATGAAACTGGAAATGCATAGAACTAAGAATGAATTTAAGAGGTAACTTAATCGTTTATGTGACCTGTTTTTCTGGGTGTTTAATCGACTGTATCAGTAGTTCTGTGAGTGAAGGGTCAAGCGGACAAGAAAACGTCGGAAGCTTTTAGTTCGGGATTGCATGGTTTGGAACTTAAAGTTGTTGGTGCAAACTCTGGAAAATTTTAAGTACTTTCTAATAAAGACAACTGACGTGCAAAACTTTCATGTTGTTTTTCCAGCATAGATTCTAACACGATGGAACTCTTATAAACAGTTCTCATTTATTTCTAGTTTACTGAAGTTCAATTATACGTCGACTATGGGAGAGTGAGGCAATAGAAGAGGTGATCTGGTAGATGAGAAAGGAATAAAAGAGAAAAAGTTGACCTTTCTTTCTAAAAAGTTGAAAACTTAAAAAAATAAGGTTCACTGGAAAAAAAAGATTTTGGTGCTTTTGCAAGTGATATATTCAGATTGTTGCTATTTTACGCAAACTCAATTGAGTAACTTAATTTTGCTGTTTTCTCTCTCTCTTTTGACTGTTCTGAACCATAGAGAAATTTTACTTAACAAATCAAATCAGTGAAATCAGTTTTTAACTGCTAATGTTAATTGGTTTTTGAATTTAAGGATTTAGCTAGTTGTTTGACTTGGTTTTCACAAAAAATTGAAATTGAGTTGTTAAGATTCCAGCCGAGGGAACTAATTCACCCACAGCAAGACGAAAAAATTGTGAAATAATTTCTTCCAAAAAAATTATCTTTTGTTTAAAGGGATTCGAATATGAGCACTATAGACACCGTGGCGGCTTCACTACTGGAAAATCCTCACCTCTTTTCTTGATTCTTCTTTGCTTTTTAGCCGTATTTCTGTTAAGCATTTTCAAAAGCACTTCTTCAGGTATTATTGACAATTGAATTGTAAAATATTTTTGATACCTTCTAAAAATCCTCAACAAAGCGAAAAATTAATCAATCGTTCTTTAAAATGAATTTTCAAAGGGTTCTTTCTTGACAAGGTGTTTTGAAATTCAAACTGCTAGCCGGAGAGTTTATAGCAAATTTTCCTCAATATTTTGGATTCCAAGAACTGTCCTGACATGATGAAAAGTCATTCTGCAAAGCCTCGACAAAACAGTTGAGCAGTTATTTGTTATTAAAATTGTAATTGTACGGAACAGTGTAAGCATGAATTCACTTTATACACTTCTTATTTATTAAAATTGTTCTTCGTGTTTAGAAAGTTTAATCAAACTTTTTTTTGTGGGCAAGGACAATTTTTAAAAAATAAAGACGATTGTGTGCTTTGTACGAACAAAAGACTAGAAGTTTTTAAATTAAAAAAAGCAGAAAATGCGCGAAGAATTAATTGGGTCCCACAATCTTTTTCATGTGGAGTTTTACGAATTAAAAATTTGTTGTAACTATATGTGCTTAAAACCTTTGAGATGACTGTTTGGTTTTTTTTTGCCAAATAAATTTCGACAAGTTATTTCAAGACAAATTTTAAGGTTACTGCGGCACCACTCAGAAAAAGTACGTCGGCTTTAACTTACGCTGCGTAAATTGTATTTTATGTGTTTTCTTTGAAACTGTACCAAAGAACTGCGTCAACGAAAATAATAAGATTAACAAATGAATTGTATTTGTCAGGAAAATAACAAGAAGTCAGATATATTTCCTGACAATGTTTTTGTGCAAATTACTCTGCAGCTCAATTAGAATTTTGCTCAGTTTCATTTCTGGTATCTAAAATACGCCGCTTTTGACGATTGCCATTATTCTACACTGCAGTATTTTGATGCATTCCAAAAAGCGCTTTTTAAAACCACATTTTAAAGCAATTTTTTATGGATTTTTTGCAATTTATGTAATTGAAACCTAACATCGTTTTATTAGTAATACTGTAGTCTTATACTGCTTGTTTAGAAAGAGTCGCGAACCAGTGTGGTAACCGTTGCTTATGAGATTTCACCTGTTTCAAATCTTTTTATTTGTTACACTTGTCGCGTTATGTTGTCAAAACAATTCTACATTTTCTCTCATATCTGAAACATACCTAGTCATCTAACATTTAAAAAATATTTATTTTTTGCCTGGCATCTCAAACTACTTGCTTCTTGTATAATTGAGAAACTCTAAAGACCACAAACCAGGTCCAGATTTGAGAGAAAATAGTGCGTAAATTTGGAAAAAGAAAGTATTACACAGTTATAATACCGTGCGTCGACTGGCCAGAAGAATGGGTAGCTCAATTCGCCATAAATGCGCAACAGATCAGCTTCCCAAAACAGTTTTGAATCACAAATAGTAGTTTTTATTAAAAGAAAAGGTCATTGAAGATAAGTTAAAGTTTGTCTCAGAACAGAGTAAAGGTTAAAAATATCAAGAACAGTTAAATATAAGACACTGAAATTAGCAATATCTGTAATTCAACACTAGCATGTGAGGGTACAAGGTCATTCAACGACCCGGTAATCCTTTGAAAACTTAGATTTTATTCAAAGTTCTGTTCTTTTAGCTATTTTAGTAGTAATCATTGCAAGGAAACAGCTGTCATAGAATTCATGGTTTTTAATTGAAAACCAGCCCTTTATCTCTTTTTGTGTAAAATTCTGTGCTTCAAACAAGATTGGCAAATTGAACGGAGTGGACGTGTATGACTAGCCAAAAAACAACAAGAATGACTTGTAAACAAAAGAAGTAAAAATGTTTTCATCATTTACAATAATTAAACGTAATATTTTTTTGTTAAAACTAAATTTACAAATTCACTCGAGTTGACTGATCTTGAGCTTAATAGTGACAATAACAGTGATACAAGTAGCTGCTACTGATATCAACATTATTTAGTTGTTTTGGGGTGGAGGCAAAATGCCATTTATGGAATTGCGATTGAACAAATCGCGGTGTACAAGAGGCACTCTTGATGGTACGCCAGCAGCAGATGGCATATTCGGCATACTCGGAAGGTTTGGCATACTTGGCATACTATGCATCTCCATCGCCGGCACAATAAAATGTCGGTGATAAACCCGTTTACTAGATTTTCGAAGTATGTGGGAATCAACAGTACTTGTGGAATCAGAATCATTACTTGACTGGTGACCTGAAAACAAAGTTTTGTTCACTATACATCTGTATCCTAGTATTCACACAAGTCAAAACGCTGCTCGCTCTGCCCTAAGAAGTCAAATTTTCTTCAATGCTAAATGTGTTGATTAACAGTTTTTAGGTACACTGATATAATCCGTATCTGGTTAGCTGTCAAGAATCAACAGTGGTTTCTAGCAGTGAGAGAAGTTTATTCATTTAATGAAGATAATTCTACCGTTGCTGTCACACAGACAAAAACTATCAGTTTTTGTAACAGGCGTTTTTGGTGTTGTATCCCCAGCGATTGGCATACTTGCAATTTTAAGTAATGGTGCTGTAGAATGCCTTTGAAAAACCCGTTTTGGGGGTCTCTTTGTTATCAGTGGTTCATCCCTACTTGTCGACTCACCATCATATTCCGACTCTCTGCCTAAACCTTAAGCTTTTAATTGACAAATTTTCTTCTTTTAAGTCACATCTCATCTTTAATTCGTGTGTAAAAATGTGGTTTTTACATTTAATCCGCTTAACACTTTTTTAAGTCGAAAAAACTTCTCGACTATGTGAGAGTCACGTTTTGTCTACTATACTCAGGTGCATATTAATATATCACCATACCACTGCTTTCGTTATGGGACGATATATCGGTAACTACAGGCATTCTTGGTGGCAGAAAGCCAGCAGCAGATGGGGTGGATGGAGAAGGAGGAGTAGTTACATCCATCGCTGGAGTCACAAAGCGCCCTTCATGGGAAGCCTGTTCATATGGCCTCTCAATTATCATAATTTCAGTTTTATGTTTCCTTTCTTTATCGTTATCGAGTATTCGTCCTAAAAATATTTTTTTATTTCTTACTTTCATTTGGTGATGAAAGTGAAAAATAAAAAAATATTTTTAATGATGACGCTTGAAATTATTACTGCATCAGTTTTTTACGCTCCATAATTGCATTAACTTTTTGCTGCCCACTTACTGTCATCCTTCTGTGAACTGCTTGCCGGCGATCGCGACGACGCTGTTCCACTGCTACTGTTACGGATAAACATATCACTTCCCACAAGAGGTATACGACGAGGTATGTCCCTTTCACATGGCATATTTGGAATGCTCGGAATCCCTTGCAACACAACAGTCCTCTTTCGAAGTGGTTTGAAAGGTCGTTGTATGATTATTGATTCATCTCGACTGACCGTGTCTGTTTCGTTTTCATTATCAGATAACTTGTCTTAAATAGATTATTACTTTAGCAGCTGTAAAAAGTTTGACAACAGAATAATGTGGCAGCCATTCAGGTGTTACTGATTAGACAGGTCTTTTTAGGGTACATAAGAAACTGTCTCGCTTTAAAAATTTAAAAATGGATATGCACTAATAGTTAATATTAAAATCTTAATATATATTGCTGTTCTTGAACAAAGGTGTAATACTGAATTTGTTAACCATTTGGCTTAACGCTATTTTTTCCTTAGTTCATTTCGTCAACAAATGTTTATTGAATCTGATAATGGCATTTTTGCTAGAAGTTTTTCACACTTGAACTTGAAATAGATATATTTCGTGCCGCTTGCCTGTACTTGGGACCGTCGTTTCACTTCTAATAGAACCTGGTCGCGAAACATTGTAATTCGGAACATCCTTATCTATGATTACATCTTCCGGCGGAGACGCTTCTGTGGAAAGTGGAAGATATGTTAGTCTTGACATCATCTATAATACGAATATTGCTAGACTGACTCGAAATTATCAGTGAAAAAAATTAACTTTAAAATACTAAGACGGACACTGATAGCAGCTTGACTTGACAGCACTTGAATTTGTTTAAAATTGGGAAATTTTTGAAGAACTTCATTGCTGCGCCTTTTCAAATAACAATGCTGCAACA
Organism: Enterobius vermicularis; assembly: GCA_900576705.1. Classification (NCBI taxonomy): domain Eukaryota; kingdom Metazoa; phylum Nematoda; class Chromadorea; order Rhabditida; family Oxyuridae; genus Enterobius; species Enterobius vermicularis. Next base: position 13,133 of record UXUI01008905.1, read on the forward strand.
GAAAAAATCTAATTTTAGGCAAAAGTGTGGCTCTGTCAATATTACAAACAGCTCTGCCATCTGGTGATTTTCAAGGACAAGAGATTTTCTGCATCTAGTAAAACAGTTACAAAGCCTTTCATAACAAGCAAAAGAGTGTTTTTCCATGCAAAGGATCTGTGCTTAATTTTCATACGCGTTTTGTAGTACTTACATTTGGTCCTCTAGTTACTGGTCTGCTTTCGCTTGTTTTTAGCATTACACTGCCATCTTCAAAATATCTGTCGTTCGAGTGAAGGAAGTAGAGAGCTTTATCAACCCCATGGTTTTCGATAATCGTTTTTACTTTCCGTCCGATCTTCTAAAACAGTCATTAATTAATGAAAACTATATTTTAATTTGAGAGACAAAAAACTGCTAGTTTTGCTAAAAAGTGGACTCTGAGAAAAAGATAGAAGCGGACATGTTACAAATAAATTTGCTGTTACCTTCCAATTATAGAGCGCTTGTATTTTTTGTTGTGCTCGAGTTTTTTTCGTTTGCTTATACACCATCAGACCGCGAACTTCCATACCACCCTCGAATTCTTCACGCAAACGAATACTGTATTTTAGTTGATATTCTGCTAATTCTTCTTTCCTGAACGAACGCTCCAGGACCATTACAATTTGCGCATACTGAAAGAAGTAAAACTTCATTATTCTGGTTTCAGTTACCTTCTAGTCTGCTTTGTCTAAAAAATTAAGTTCTATCAATCACTTATTTTTCCGAAGTTAATGTTCAGTATAAAAAAGAACTTAAATTTCACTTTCACCAGTAACTAGATGCTCTCAAAAACTAAACAACGGTCAAATCAGAATAGCTTAAAAAGTTCACATTGATTAGTAGTTATTGATGAAGATAGTTTTTAGAGTTACGCTCAGTTCTAGGCACGTCTACTAAGGTACTGTTAGATAATTCTATATAAGAAGTTCGAAAAGCGTGTAATATTATCCAACCAAGGTGGTTTTAGTTACATGAAGTTTCCTCTTTTTTCATTTTTGTTTGCGCAATTTTTTTACAGGGAAAAATTTGCTTCAGATTTTAGTCGACTGGCAAGCCTTTCTTTTACCATCTTCCGATTAAACCACAAACCTTAATTTTAAATGTTCGCAAAAGTTTGAAATTTTTTCTTGCAACTACTTTACTCTGTTTAAGTTTTCTTTTGGAATCTTTTGTTTTCAAAATAAAGACAATTTAAACGACTTTTTCAAACTTACTATCAATATTTTGGAGCTTTCTGAGTCAGACAAGATTTCGAAAAATAAATTTTTTTTACATTTGTTCAAAATGAACTATTTTTAGTGTTTTCTACCCCACCTATCCAGGTTTCTAGCCACTCCAGTTACTTCGCCGCGTGTATATTGAGCATTATAAAACCGTATATTTGGGAATTTTGATAAAAAATTAAAATTTCGTTTCTAAAATTTTTTAATAATAAGTTACCTGTTGTTTCCAAGCTTTTTCCGCTTGCACAATAACTTTTGTATAAGTGTTGCCCATCATAGCGATCAAAATGTTGATCATCATAACAGGCATAATAAACATATATAGAACAAATGATATCTTTGTAAACGGTTCGTAGTTGGTGCATCCAAACTCTTCATACTAGAATTTCAGTAAAATTAATTGAGTAGAAGAGTAAACGAAATTGGAGTTGCCGCATATAAGCTAGGAAAAAGAATAATTAGGCAAAATATATTATACATCGTAACCAGACATGCTGGCTCTGAACAATGTGATAAAGGTTTCAAAAATTGATGAATAAGTGTATATATAATTGCCGGTAATACTACAAGCGTCTGGATTATCTTCTTCCAATTTCTGCTTCGCTGCCATATCTTTTCCCAAGAAATAAAATACTGAAAGCAGGATTAAAAAAAAGTAACGAAAAAATCCTAATAAAATTTTTAACAAAGAATGTTCAGAAAAAATGTCTTTTATTAATAATTAAAAATTAAAGTAATAATGACAGTCAACTACCGACTTTGCGAGAAACTTGTTAGGAAGATCGCTGAAATAACAGCAAAGCGAACCATATCACCAGCAATCATACTGTATATCATTTGTACAAAAGGACCTGTTGACTTTAAAACCCTAGAAAGTTCACTGTTATTAATTTTTTGAAACAGAAATGACACACTATTAAAACATCATCTTCCTGAAAAAATTTTTTTATCTGAATAGAAAAAACATCAAAACAATTTGTAAAAGTAACAAAAACAGATACCTTGCAAAAAACAGAAAAAATATCCAAGAACCAGGTAAAGCGAAAACAAGTAGGGCTTCTTCGATACGAATCAGTCTGAGAAGCCTGCAGGGCAGACAGAGCAGCAATAATATACAAGCAACAAAAAATACAACTTTTGCAGGAGCGGTTTTCTGCAACAAAAACTCATTAATTCAGTTCTAATCCAGAGGCGAAAATTTAATTCATTCCATTACCGTTGATTATAGCGAAATTTTTTAGAACAACGAAAACCAGACTATAATTGACAAACAGATGGTGAAAACACGACAAACTTACCAAATTACGAACGTAGCGATAGAAACCTTGAGTTTTCACTTCACCAATCTGCTGTACAAATACAAAATAAATACAACTAAGGATCAAAAATACTTCAAATACTATTCGGACCTATAAAGCAGAAAATTTATAAAGCGTAACTAACATATAATAGAAAAATTCTACTTTATAAAGCTATTATGAGAACAAAGACTGTTCTTCAATAAAACATTACGGTTTTTTAGGACATTGACTAATAGAAATCAACAGCACGCAGCAGTTATGTGGCGTTCAAACATGAGGTCGCTCTAAATTGTTTCGACAACTAATCATTTTGAAAGATGGTAAAAAAAATTTACCAACAAGACTATAGCAGTTTGGTAATATAGACATTAATAATTTGAGAAAGTACCTTGTATTTCTAATTAGGTCAAATAGTTTAAAATCTATTGAAGAGATGACTGCTTATCAGGAAACAAATGGTAAAGTTGACAAATAGGCTTTTCAGCAAAACTTTGGTACTTTGGTAAAGCGATATGTAACAAAGCTTGATTCAAGGCAGAAATCTTAATGAGTATAAGTTCAGTGAAGAATAAAGTAAGCAGACACAAATGATCAATATCAGACCACTAAACTTAGTGCTTAATGCCTCATACGCAGATCACTTCCATTACTAATTAGAAACTTAATCTCACATTTAAAACAGCTAAAGTCATCTTCAATCAACTGCTTAAAAGATAAAACTTTTAAAATTAGGAATGTTTCTGTTTTAAATACTTAATGAGGGTGCCTCAAATATTTCTAAATTACCCAAGGTTAAATAACAAAAAAATTGAGCTATGTTGTGCGGAAACATCAGTCATCTTGTGCGACACTACGCACAGATTAAGTTAGCCAAACATAAAGATTCTTTTCTTGTCAGCTACATCTTTAGCTCTCTCACTGTCTAAGACATCTATCCAAAAATCACAAATTTTTTCAAGTACCTGAAAATATTTTTAAAAAGTTGAAGGTGCTTTTAACAAAGTTTGCAAATTATAGACCAAAAATTTTTTATTTGTCAGGTTCCGCCTCACTAGAGAGAGTTTTCTACCTTCTCTCCGATGCGAGTGAAAACATTTCAAAAGAGAGATTCCTGGCAGAATTACACGCGGATATATGAAAAGCTAGAGAAATGAAAGAAAAAAATTGAATATAACAGCAGAAATGCAAATTCATTTTAAGCACTTATAATACTCCGGTTTTGTACAAAGGTGATATTATACAAATCATACAATATAGTCTGTCAACAGTCTTCTTTGGTAATTGGCACTGTCTCTCGTTTTGAGGTTATGTCAAAAATTGTAAGTTTCATTTTACTTTGTCATGGTTTTCAAAATAACCTGCAGGTGTCTTTACGAGTATGTTACTTTTGGCTTCAAAAACTACATAAGAGCATCTCAAATGCGAAAAAGTATTCTTCTGAAAAGAAAGTTTTTAGCATAGCATTTCTGTAGAGAAGAAATAAACAGGTCATTAAATTTTTTGTCTAACGTCAAGCGAAAATCAACCTTTAGCTGAAACTGAGCTAAAAGTACCTATATATTTTTCAGAATTATTACAATTAACAGGAATAATCTTATTTGATTCTTTCTTCTCGCCTCTCATTTAGGAAAAATTAGAACAGAAAGCAGGAAATGGAAGAAAGGGAGTTGGGAGAAGAAATATCTTTTCACTAAGAGCGGACTTTCTTGCTCGGGGCGAACCTACACATTATCAATGAAGTCACTTTGTTAAATAAAAGTTAAGAATCGAGTGTGATCAGTTTAATGCGAGTTACTTTTTTTGAACAAAGAGCTTAGTCAGCTTTGTTGCACCTCAATCGTACCGGAATTGTGTAAAATTCTAACTTCAAATTTAAAAATTTGATATTTTGAGAAAAACAGATTAAGTTAAATAATTTGACTAACATGGTCGTCCCAGTGCATCACTTGAAATGTAATTCGTTCCACTTCAGTTGGACGAGTATATATAACAAAACACAAAAAAACCGTATGCAGAAGAAGATGACCGAGTCGTTGGTACAATTTCCACTGAAAAAATTATTTATTAAACAAACGTTCAGCACTCAGAAAATTTACTTTTTGATTAGCAACTGGTTGACAACTGTGCGCATTGGAAAATTTTCAAAGTTCTAGGTGTAACACTCCACTTAACAGTAGCAATTAAGTTGCTGATTGAAACACCTTAATTATTCATGATATGCAATAGAACAAATCCGTTACAAAGACTTCACAATTTTTAGCAGCACAACATCCCCAGATACTAAATGTTCTTAGAATGATATCTCTTTGTGAGTGTTTGCAGCCGTATCCTACATATAAATTAAGCAACAAGAAGCAAAAAAAAAAGAAATAAAGGAGATTTGTAATTTAGAAGTTAGCCACAGATATGTTAAAAAATAAAAAGAGTTGATTAAAAAAATTGAGAAGATATTAGAAAGGAACGTGCAGACAGGTATTTTAATGAGGCGTATCACCAAATACATCCAAACATTTGAGTAATTCTCACAAATATTTGAGAAAAAGTAGAATTTGTTTACAAAAAAAATCTGCTTTAACTGCCAGTCTACTCCACATAAATTAGACTTCTTCAGTATATCTAACAAACTAATCTCTGATCAAAAATACATTTAATCTTATTTATAAAATTGCTAGAATAAACCGACAAAACTAAAAAAATTGAATTAAAAAAAATGATGAAAATTTGGTTACCTATAAACTAGAAAACTAATAAGCGAAATAAATTGCATATTTTGCTCAAACTCTAAACCTAAAACTGATTTTGTTCTGCTTTAATTTTTTTCGGAATATAAACAACCTTAGCAAAAGATTTCCACTTGTCAGCAATTAACCTTTGTATAACCTCACTTCCTATCATATCCATATGCTCAGCTGTTGTACCATTGATAACAGTCATCAAAGCAGACTCGTAGTCTAAAAATGTTTCTTATACTTGTCAAAAATACAAGCTCTATAAGTTTTGTAGCTGTAAAATTGTAAAGCTTAGAAAGGAAAGGTCGGCTTTGCTAATGTAATGAGGATACTTACTGGTAGAACCGTCTGAACGAATTGTATCTAAGGCAGTTAGAGGATAGGCACTGCAGGTGACGTCACCAAATCGCCAAAATTCCTTCAAACAAGACCAGTCCAGTTATCAAAAATGCTATTCACAAGTCTCTTAGATTAAATCAGTTAAAAACTTGTTTCACATTAGTAAGCTGTAACGGTGCTAAAAACATTTACCACTTTCATTAGCTCAAGCATCTCTTCAAAGATATCCTTTCGGCCAAGTTTGGTCGCTAAAGTTAATGGCGTCATTCCTGCGTAATTAGTTACATTTTGATGAGCAGGCTTTCTCCAATGCCTTACTGCATAACTATACATTGACTAAAGTGTTGACGATGAGTTAGAAACAAACAGACTAGAAAGTGTTGCACAGCTTTGATCAAACTTATCACAATGTCCCAGTATTACTGTCATCAAACCGCTAAGACCAAACGATTAAGCTTTTAAAAAAGAAAAAAAAAGGAAAAAAAGGGAAAAAGAAAGTTGAAAATAAACTGTATACATTGCTGTATTTGATAACACACATATGAAGAATTGTATTCCCGAACATATCCTGCATGTTGGGATCACCCCCGTATTGAATTAGAAGATCATATATATCTTTGTTACCGAAACATGCCGCGAAAGCTAACGGATATTCGCCGTAGTAGGCATAACCTAAGAAAAAATGCATCACATATTTTTACTACACTAGCTTATGACACTGAAAATTAATTATTTTATTCTCTTCATTTTGGTAGTAATTTGAAAAACATTACGATTTGTCAGTACAGCATTACAATTTTAGTACGAGAACCTTGATAATTCGATGTTGATCGTATGCCATTTTTTTGATCCTCAGGAAGGAAAAATTCTCCACATGCCCGAGCATTAACATTTGCACCGCATTCAAGCAGCAGCTGAACAATGTCCCCTTCATCATGAACGATGGCGAGATGAAGAGCACTTTGACCTGAACACTTTTCTTTGGTTAAATAGCTGTCTAAAAAACGATGATAATGCGTTTGTTGCTATTAGCGTTCAAAAAAGTGTATGTATTGCAAAACAGTGAGCTTGAACAAATTTGATATGCTCAAAGAATCTAACGCGAAAGCGTTATGACGCTCAAAATTTCACACCTCTAGCAGTTACTAAAGTGACCTGTGACAGAAATAAAAATATTTGTCTGAACAGTGTTTTACTCAATTACATGTTCAACAAGTAAACTCACCAAACATTTCTGTTCCCTCATAAAAATCCAGCGCCAAGCCTGGATAACGCTTGAGCAGTATCCGTGCAATTTCGATACAAACCGGTTCTCCTCGCGACAACAATAGATGAATTACTGTTTCGCCTTGAATTCCACGCTTGTTCAGCCTATACTGTACTGGATGAGCAACAAATTTCTTTTCCCATTCCGCTTGAAGACCTGGGTCTTCTGGTAAACCCAGATCACGTGCCTAAGAAAAAAATTATATACACTGTATTTATGGCACTAAGCTCTAAGCTAAATTTAAAAACAGAAGTTGCCTAATGCAAGTAATTTCTTTATTTTTATTTACCTGTTTGTTTCCTTTTTTTGTAACAGCTGAATTAGCACTTTACTCAAAAGAACATTTTATCGGTGGCTAAAATTACATTTTTTTTGCCGCTTTTCAAGCACTTAATGAATAATAAACATGCTTATTTTATGATCATTTTGTAGTTTGAGCTGTCTTCTTACATTAATTTCAATCTTAATAAGTCTTTAAAAAAATAAAAGCTTAGAAAAAAGAAATACGTTTGCGTTCTTCCACTTAATGAATTCGGCAAAAGTAAGCTCCTGAGGTTTTTCACCATCATTGTACATCGCTGGAACCAAGCGCTCTGCAGCAAATCTAAGGACCCCTTCTTTGCCCTCTTTTTCGTATACTTCAATAAGTTCTCCACCTAAAGTCAAATGCCATCTTTAGTTTTTCAAGGGAATCGCCGCTTGTTAATTATAAGAACATCTTCGTGCAAAAAGAAAACTGCAGAAAATAAAAAACCATAAAACAACAATTTTTTACCCGTTCTGGTTCCGACTATTTTATACAAATGATTTTTCTCCCGTTCTCGATGTAAATTAGACCATTTGTCGTCGGGGTCAGTTTCATTAGTATTTGAATTTTTCTTGACAAAACAGCCAACAGAACTAATCAGCTGGCCCATCAAAAAAAAAAAAAAAAGGCCTCCAAAAACTTATTGTCTAGCCAAACAGTTCCAGCCACGACGCAGTACGTTCTCTCGAAGGCCTTTCAATCAAGACGATGAATGAATACTTACAATAAGATGATGTGAACAGTAAAATATTCACGCGAAACTGCACTTTTTCTTTCATCTGCAGATGACAAGTCATCACATGAACATCACAGTTCATCTTACAGCAACATAGTTGACGAACAAAAAAATATCCGGCAAAAATGTCCAAGTCGAGATAAATAAAACCAAATTCGACGAATAAAACCTCCAGTCATTCACCAATTCGAAACTACCGATAAGCAGTAGGCAAACGTATCTCCAGAAGCGCAAAAAAATAAAGAGCACTAATACGTCAAATACAATGAAAACTACAGAATTTTTTCAGGAAGATTTCACGACACATGAATGGCCGTTGAAATTCATAAACATCACACAGTACTGTTCTACTCCAGCTACTCCTTGCTTTATCTATTCCTATAGTCGAAAAGGTGTTTCAGATTAAGCCTGAAAGAATTACTCTTGTCAGCAGTTTGTTAATCATAAGCCACAAATTAACAATCTTATTAATGTGATCAAGTGTAGAATAAATTACAAAAAAGATGTTTAAAAAGTTTATAAGTTACGTGAATTTGCTAAGTTGCTTTTGATGGCTCTATTTTTCAGTCACTGCACAGACACAAAACTTCCAAAGACTTATTATCTAAAGCTGAAGAAACAAATCACTGCAATGTCTAAAACAACACTGACAAAATTTTCAATGGTTTTTCTTTATTTTAATCACGATATTCTGCGTTGATCTGGGCATTGGTCAAAGAAAAGTGTATTGATGTAAAGAAGCCTATTAGCTAATGATAACACAACCCTTGTTCATAGATGCAGATTTGATAAACCAAAAAATAAACCTATTAAAATAAGCATAACACACTTTATTTATTTGTTTTAACCGTCGCTTTCCTTCACCCACATCATTTGTTGTTAATATTTGTTAATATTATTTTGAATAGCAGTTTTTTTTGGTCTGAATTATTTATAAATCATATAAAAAAACCAATTATTGTCGTCCCCTCCTTAGCAAAAATTATAGCGAAATCTATTTTACATTCTCTAGAAGCAAATTTTTTAATGAAGTCATATCAAAGGTTGTTTGGATGTTACTGTCATGTGTCTTTTACAATTTAGTAAAAACAGGTTTTTTAGCCTTACAAAATTATTAGTGATCAAAGTGAAAAAAAACCCTTTTTATAGCAATTTATTACTGCTTGAATTTATGGTTTTAATTTATGCTGCAAGAAAAAAAACTGTTGCACAAATCCTGCGTTCAGAGTCAAGTCAGCATTGACCAGGTTGCACACCCTTAATTTTTTACGTATTGCAACAAGCCAAAAACTGATAATTCCAGTAAAGTTTTGGACTATGGAGCAAGTTTTTAATCGATAATCATCGAACAAACGACTCATTATCCGAGTTTTTCTCGGAAAAGCGTCAAATACGGTTGTTAAAGAGTACAATACTGCCGCATTTACATTAATATTCCTTGGTATTCAATTGCTTTGACAGCAAAAAATGCGAAAGATATGAATTAGCAATCCAGATGCAAAAATAAAGACAATATTCCAATTTCAAAAATGTTTAGACAAGTAGCAACATATTCAAACGCAGTCAAAATATACCTTTAAAAAAGTCATAAATGTGCCATTAGTTCCGCATTTGATTTTAT
>UXUI01008907.1:1391-17092 GCA_900576705.1 Enterobius vermicularis
CTTCACCGTTCCTAAAGCTTATCGAATAAATTTATGATATGCTAGCCAAACTATCTAGCTACCAATCCGTGCTCTCTACGGCCCTCAACCGCAGCACAGTCACTCAACCTCAACCCATAAAAAATCCAACGCCCACTATACGTCTCAAACTCTCCACTCCACAAATACCAGAATTTGATGATACTGACACCCGAAAACGACTGCTGTTCTGGGCCTGTTTTATACACTCAGTCAATGAGCGCCCTCTGTCCACCATCGACAAGTTTAATTATTTACTGTCTTATTTGGGAGGGCAAGCTCTTTCAAAAGCTGCTGAGTTTTCTATAACGCCAGAAAACTGCACTATGGAAATCTGGCGCTACTAAAAAAAATCTGTTCCAGAAGCTCCAACAAATGCCGCCCATCAAAGGTATGCACCCAACTGATTCATCTTCTAATCAAACTGAGCGAATCATTAACCAGCTAGAACAACAAGGCAAGAACGTCATTGAAAACATCGCTGTAAAATCGCTAATTGAACTCAAGTTGTCATAAGTACTGTTGCTCCGGGTTTGCGCAAAAAAACTGCAGTTGCCAAGCTGGAACCTCAAAAACTTTTGCAACAAAATTAAAGCGACGGCTCGTGTAAGAGAACAAGCAGCTCGAATATTACCCGCCTTATTCGTCCACTTAACAAGCCCAGCGAATCAAAATGCTCAACTCCACCATTTCTCCAACAAAACAATAGTTGACACTTTGACACCAAAAGCGGCCAAACAAACACCAGCGGACTATATTCTCACGTATGCATTCTCCAAAGAGAAACACTGCTCAGGCAATTGCTAGAAATACACCGATACAAAGAATCGTGTTGCTCGTGCCAAAGACTTTAAAATTTGTTTCCGGTGTCTGGAAACTGATCATAAAAGTAACAGCTTTATGAGAGGGACATTCTGCTACTAATACAAAAGACCGCACAATTTGCAAAAATCGGAAAAAGTTACCGAAACGAACTCAGTCTAACATTCAACCACAGAACCCGCAAAATGACAATGAAAGCGTTGCCGTTCCTCATTCCCAAAGTCAACTGCAAAACTATAAACGGCTGACCAAAATTACAGACAGCTTTCTCCTCACCAAACTCACAGAAGTTGTCAACTAATACCAGCCACACCTCCACAAAGCAACAGTCGTAATGTTTGACTTAAGCATTCAAGAATATTTCATTACGTTGGACCTTGGAAACCGCCTCCGCCTACAAACATCAAGGCGGAAACAACTTTTGATTACTGAATTTGGCTAAAGGAAAAGAACACTTGGTCAATTCAATGTGATAATCGTCGGGATTTGCTTCACTAACAAAAAAATAGAACAATTAGTTGCTAACATTACCCAAACAACTAATGGCAGCAAGACGACCGTGTCTTTAGACACGAACAACCTCAACGCTTGCTATACCAAAAACCTACCATGCTCAAAAAGTGCACCACTACTCTAGAAGTACTGAACAAGATTGATGCCTTTTTCGATTTTGTGAATTTTCGATCGGTAATCCACCATAAGTCAGACTTTGTACTGCTCAATTCTCTTATTTGCCTAATGCTGAGAGGCTAAAGGAGATATCACCACCAAAGCAGCAGTCAGCAACTTCTAGGAAGAAACTGCACAAGTGCAGCTGCCGAAATAAACCTCGAGCAATTTTCAAGCTTTTAAGCAATTGGAATGCACGCACAACCTGAATTCAAAGAGGATCACAACGCAATAAAACAGTTTTATAAAGACCTCTGCCATTTTAATAGCCGGTTCGAAAGAGGATGGCTATGGGGGGATCCAACTTTTACCTTAGACAGTAGCTGTGAAACATCACTTGTTAAGTTCAAGAGTTTAGTCAAAAAACTAGACAACAGTCTAGCAAACTGCAACTCAAGTATGGCATAATCGAGGTGGCCTCGCACCAAGACTACCGGTATCCAATATACTGTATGCCCCGTCAACTAATGGTACGAGAAGACCACGCCACCACAAAAATCTGAACTGTGTTCGACGTCTTCCCTGAGAAAAGCAGAAAACTTTTGCTTATTGAAATACTTCTTAGATGACTGGTACTACTGTCCCTTACGATAAGCATTTTACTTCTATTTCGCTGGTATACAACTGTCTTTAATGGAAATATTGAAAAGATCTTCTCGAATACTGGCCTCCGTAAACAGAATCAAAATTTCAAATAATGCCTCTAGACAAACAACAGTAACCAGCCATTGACACCTAACACCTTGTCATTTTTTGATTCCAGAGAATCATATTTAGAGTTAAAAACAGCTCCCTCATCTCCACGGCAGTTAGGAACGCTCACTTTGAACGACATTCAAATGCTGCAACCAAGGACCTCATTAAGAACACGTCTGAACTGTTCTTGCTCACATAAATTAACGAACAATTGTTCGAAATTGTTTCAGTTTCGGTCACAAGCGTTTGGAAAGTTTCATCTTTAATTCATTTCTTTCTAATAGCTTTCTTTAGAACGATTTTTATGCTCTGGATTAGGCATTCGTATATTTCTTCCTGTCAAGGTGTTAAAGTTGTTGCCCACTTCCATTCAATTTCCTTTTCTGCGCGTATCATACCGAGAACGTCTGCAGCTTCCTTAAACGTAGAGTCGTTGGAGAGTCGTTGGAGATCATTTTTTTCTGGGCATCCCGTTCTATCACAAAACCTTCTTAGAGTATTTATGAACGTATCAGCTAAACTCTTATGCGCCGCTTTGAGATGGAGTGCTCTGATAGTTAGACAAGTAAAACAACAGATTCAGACCTTCTGATGTCCATCTTTTGTTCGAACATTGAAAGGACCGCCGCAGTCAATTACGACATTTTGAAACGGTCGTAACGCTATTGATTGTCCGGCGTAATGCAGGCATTTGTGGAAGTTTAAGTGGCTTGGCCTTTTATCTGCGACAGCTCATGCAACATAAACTGATGGTTGTTTTAACCTTCATTTTGCCTTTGGGAATTCAGTACTTTTGGCGTATGGCAGCTAGCGTTTGGGGAGTTTCACAATGTTCCATAGCTGGGTGAGTGTCGAGCATAATTAGCTCAGTTATGGGACTGTTTTTGGGTAAAAAGATCAGGCGGATTGCATTTGGGTGTAGAAACGATTTCTATATTCTTCCACTGCAGCGGTAAAATTTATACGAATTTGGTTCTTAAGCGTTATGTCGTATTTTCTTGTGAAATTCTCGTTGTGTAATTTGTAAAACTTTATTTTTGGGAAGATAAAGCAACAGTGTTTTAAGTCGGGATAATTGTTGCAAACGTGCGACAGTTGTGTTGTACACATGTAACAGTTCCTTTTATGGGAAATAAGGCGTAGGAGCTGCATCTGTCAGACAGGCGCAGCTTAAAACGAAATGTTCGGATTCTACAATATGCTGGCACCGGCCACTCAGGTGAGGTTTGATCAATCTCCAAAAAGAGTGGATTCGGCAAAACTCTACGAGTTCGACCAATGCTAATTAAATGCAGACGCCAAAGAACCTGCGTATAAGAAAGTGCAAAGCATGCTAAAGGAGGTTCGGCAAAGCACTGTTGAAAGATTTGATCAATCGGTAAGGTTAGGTTTTTCTCAATTTCTGAGAGCCTGTATTTCTGCATTTCTGTAACTTTCTATCAAGTCTTCTGAACGCTGAAGGTAGGCAATTCCTGTTAATTTTGGGTTTTGTGTTACCTCGTCAGTTATTTTTTGGTCTCTTCTTTTCCCTTTTTCTGTGCCAATCATATCGTGTAATGAAGTGTCTTTCTATTAGCTATTGTCTTTTGCTTCATTATAAGTTTTCTACTATATCCGGTTTAAGGAATATCTCTCTTCAGTAAAATATCAGCAAGTGAGAATTCTACGCGTTTAAAATATTGCAAAAGAGATTTTGCAAATCAAAAAGTAATTTTAGTCGCAATAATAATAGATGACTTTTGCACCTATGGAGCTCCATGCAAACGCACGAAAGAGTCTGTTTCAAGATTTGAATTTTTTAAAGCTGGTTCATGTTCCTTTGTCACTTTTCGTCGCCTCCGCTTATTTTATAACAGTTGCGTTATTCGTGCTGTTGTTTTTCCAGAGTACCAGATGTAGTTCCTCGGATAGACATGTCCGCAGGGTTTTTGGCAGTTGAAACGTAATGCAATGCAGAAGCATTCTCTCTGATTTTCTTGATTTGATCAGATACAGACCGTGACACTTCTCTATTTGCTCACACCCACGAAAATGTGCACTGCGAGTCTGACCACAGGTAAATCGGTACGTCAAGGTCTAGTTGCTGTGTCACAAATTTCGACAATCGTGTTTCATTTATCGCAATTTGAGTTTTTGAATAGACATTCATTCCATGGAGCGCGGTCGGTTTTTTTGCCATGATGAGCATTGCTATGAGCACTGTTGCTTACAGAAGCGCCAGTTGCGCATAAAATGAAGATTGTGCAGTCTACTGATGCCAGTTGCATCGTGACACATAGCTAAGAAATTGCTAACTTCAAATTTCGACATTATCTAAAATAATTGTTAATGTGTCAAGTGTATCCAGTAGCAACTGTTCTGTGCCAAATTTCCTTGCGGCTGCCGCTTTTTGTATGTGTTCAGTTAACAATTTCACTGAAGATTTATTGATTTTATCTTTTCAGGAAAATTTTTCAGAAAGTTGGAGGTTTCACAGATTATTAAAAAACTTCCTAAAAAACTGATTTTTATAAGCCAGATGCGTATTGGCGCACGTCACTTTGATGTTCTTCATTGCGTTTCTCAACTTATTTTAATTTTTCTTGAGTTTTTTCAACTGCCGTTAATAATATTTGAACTCCTTCTAAAATGAGTTTCGCTGTAATTATTACCAACGTAGTGACACAGTAAGCGTGAAAGGTTATTCAGAGAAAATCCAGAAATTTTACTATATATTTTATTAGAAGCTTTAGTTTTTAGAAAACATTTATTTTTTTATTACAACTGAATATATGTAATGACACTATCACCAGTTCAGTGCAACAGAAGTGAAGGTCTTTTCCGTTATGTATCAGTTCAAAAAATTATTAAATCTTCAAATCAAAATTGCTGCCTTAACTGTGACCGAAGCCTGTATCTGTAAGAAAAAGATTTCAGAACAAAAAACCACAAGAAGCAGAATTGACTGTTCTATTGTTTTTCATAGAACTTCTCGGTTTAGAGCGTGGAAGTGAGATGCATTTACCACTGTCTTTTTTTGCAGAGGATTGTTAATGAATACAGCTTTTATTCTGCATAGGCCTTGCACAGAAACGCAATAGAATGTGATTTCCGACAAAATCAAGATATTCACGAAAATCTGATAACAAACAGCATTACTCCAGAAAGCAGTAGAAGATTCCTCGTTTCTGCTTTACCACAGTAAACACAGAAAAGCAGAAAATTATTACAAGCCCTTTTAGAAATAAAATAGAAGAGAAGGCCAAAGCAATACTTTTTTTGCTCTTTCTTATCACAATTTCAAAAACATGCACAACGAGTTCGGACACATAAAAAAAACAAAGAATTATACAGTAATCACATTCAGGAGCATACCGGAAACAACTAGAAACTACTCAGCAAAGTCCACAAGTGGCAGGACACCTTTGACCAAACCTAGTACACAAACTAGGCGAACAATTGTTTGCCATGTCTTTACATGTGCCCTTATTTACCAACACCACCCGTTGAGCAGCAGTCGTTCCGCATTGGCCGCAAGTGAGTGGACATCTTTTACTCATTGTTGCGCACAAAGCGGTTGTGCAATCAGTCGCGTGATCCACACACGTCCTCTGGTTTGTTCCGCAGAGACCGCAAGTTAGCGGACATCTTGCAGACTGCGTTGCACACAAAGCTGGTGAACAGTCATTCGCCAAGTCTGCGCATGTTGTCTGGGTTGCTGTTGCCGGAGGTGTGGTCACTCCACAAAGGCCGCAGGTGAGTTTGCATCTGCTAGAGAATGCGGCACAGACAGTAGGTAGACAGTCGGATGCGTCATCTTTACAACCTAAATAAAAACAAGAATGGGGTCGTTTGAATCGTGTAGGTTAGAGAAATGACGATAAACAGCGCCACAGAAAGATGTTTTACCTTGGGAAGCTTGAGGAGTTCCAAAACGGAGAATAGCTAAGGTCAGAAACAGTGTTAAGACCGGCATTATTTTCTGTTGGTTGTTGGTGACTGGGTACTTCAAAACCGGTTAGAAGGTTTTTGATGACTTCCTGTACAAATGAGTTAAAAGTTGAAATTAGAATCAAAACTACCGTGATCGCGCGTCTAAAATTTTTTCCGTGGTTTATAAAGTTTCAAGCTTCTATTTAAGGCGGTAGTTTCATTATGCTGTATGGCCTTAGAAGATATTGTCATTAAAAAGCCTGCTTTTTGTCGCAGTAAAGGGATACCATATACAGTATGTGTGACCCACTGATAATTGTGAAAATGCACGCTCCCACTTCTCTTATGCACATCGAGGACTAGAAACATACGAATACGAAGATGTAGGAGCCGCAAGGAATAACAAGGCTTGGCAAATTTCTTTTTGGATTTTGAAGAAAATTAGAAAATTTAAGAGAAAATAATAAAATTTTCTCTTTATAACGCAATTACGAAACAGGTTAGGGAGATGCGGAGAGGGAGGGAAGTAGAAAATGAAGTAAGCAGAGCTAATGCTATTTGCCTTTTCCGTTTTCTTTGTCTAACTGCCCAAAAATTGTTTGTATGCAACTGAAAATGTTATACTAGCACATTATCAAGTGACGCACGTTGTTACGCACTGAACTCTTGCGTTTTAGTACCTAAAAGTGGTGGGAGTTTCTCGCTGGTAATAATTTCACCATTTGCTTACGTTTTTCAGGCTATATGTATTCTCTGTTACTTTTGACGTAATTTATTGTCTTTGATCATTTACTCAATACGTGGTATGCGCTTCCTTTGATTAAAAGTGGTGATTCTTTGAGTCTTCTTCAAAAACTGGTTTTTTTGATAAACGGTTTAAAGCATAACGTCAACTGTATCGCTTGCTTTTTGTCTAGTGTATTTATCTTTGTGACAGTAGAATGATTCTCACTGCAAATTGTAATCAAAGCAGTAGTGCTTGGGAAAGCATGTAAGATGTGAAAAGAGAATTTGAAGAAAAGAGGCGAGGTTTTATGTTAGGACGTTTCTTGAAAAGACAAACTTGAAACATGACAAAGTTTTTTATTTATCTTGCTGATGGACGAGTGCTCGCGCACCAGTGAGCGACCGAACTGCATTGGAAGCTCATCAAGAAACTGGCGATGCGGTAAGCTGCGGCAATATTGCTTCTTACTTTAAAACTCTCCAAGTTGCATGCGCCTCCTGTTTCAATTCTCTTAGGTTAGGCGAGGCAGGTAAAGTCGTCGACATTGGCAAGATGGTTTTGGCTTTAATGAAAAAGTAATTAACCAAGGCTTGTTTTGTACTAGTGGTGTTTCAAAGTTATCAAGACGGGCAACAAATTAGTGCTTTATTGTTGCGGTTAAACATAGGGTTGGCGTAACCCTTGTACCTCATCTCTGTCAGTATGTCCTTTTGGGGAATACTGTCGTGTCAGATAAGCGAACAGCCTAAAGCGGCGTTTGAGACCTGCCGTAAGATTACAAACACTTGATGGGCTGTGTCTGCTAACCTTGTCTGCAAAAATACCAGCGAACTACTCTGGCGCTAAATTGAAGAACCACATAAGAAAGGGATCTTACTTCAAAATAGCTATTTTGCACAGCCTGTGTGAAACAAGTCGTTCAAGCAGAGCTGGCTTCATCATCTCTGTTCTCAGATTTTAACTTTCAGCCTGCTTCAGCTCTCTTTCAGAACGTATAGATTTTGGAAAACTTCTCACATTGTCAGTGTGCTTTTTAGTTTTTAAAAGGTTTTTTAAATGAAGTGCACTATCTGAAACCTCAGTCTGGTTTCGTGCTTACAGTGCTGCATGCAAACAGTAGCTCTTTTTGAATTGGACATCGAGTAAACGAACTGATTTGTTCACTTTTACCAAAGGGCTGCAACTCTTGACATATAATGTTATTATCAGCTGACTTATTCTTTTTTCGCGATGAACGTCAAAAATACAGTCAAATGTTTACGCTTCATATCTGCTGACAATTACGTGTTTTGAAAGAACTTTTTTCTTGTATGTTAAATAGCCGTTATCATTTTTAGAGTTTTTAGAAATTATTGGCTGAATTTGATTACTTTTAAATATAAAAAGACATCTCTATTTACAGCAAGGTCTTCAAATAAAACTACTTTGTAGTCAAGCCTTGAAAGAGGATAGTTTTCTTCTTTCAATAAAGCTTCATGGGCCAGCAGTGATGTTGCACCTTTGCAGCAATCCTGCCATTAAACTTACAGATAAGACTTCAAATCTAATGTTTTTCGGAATTCTTAAAAACCTTAATTATTGAGGAAAAGAAAACCAAGACTTTGGGCTTTCAAATCAACTTTACCAAGAAAAAACAAAAAAAAAAGAAAAAAAAATACGAGAAGAGTGATAAGTGGGGAAAAGAAGAAGAGTCGAGAAGATTCAATTCGTATTAAAAATTTTTGCAGTTTCCTGATACTTTTACAAAAAACTTTGTTAAAAAGTTAAACTATGTAGAAGTGTATACACTCTGGTCGACTGTCATTTCTACTTATCTGTCACCTTTTACTTAGTTTGAGAAGCAAAAAGCTATTATAAGAAAGATGTATTGGCTAAGTCTTCTGCGAAAAGCATAAAAAGAGTTTAGCAGAAGCGAAAGCTTGTAGAAAAAGTGTTTTAATTTGTTTAAAAAAGAGTAGGAGAACTTAAAATATTGTTGCACTTCTTGGTTTGCTACTTATTGTGCGCATAGTCTAGTTTTACCTTACTACAGGTACATGCGCTATTCTATTACTTTTTTTGTTTCGGAACAGCCAGCATTTAAACATTCATTTTCTTAGATGCGTACAGATGAATCCTATATTACATCGCTAGGGTTCAAGAACTGACCGATTCGGTTTAACGTACTTGAGCAGACTAGAAAAATGCTGTTTGAGCACAAAATTAGTGACTTCATTAAGGAAGTTACATAAGGAATTATTATTACACTATAAAAGCAAAACATTTCATAATCATGAGTTCTAAGCGAGAAATTTGGAAAACGTTGTGCACATTTGTAGCACTGAATATGACAAGATTAAAGCCGTGCTGTCACATTATATATGTTTGCAAGCTGCGCTCTAACTGTTTAGCAAACAGCTTTTGGATTATATATTTAAGAAAAATTGTTATGAAGAAACGCGTGTTTAGAAGTCAGTTATTACATACGTATTTACCAAGCGCAAATCAGAAAGCCATAGCTAATGGGCCGATTTCAAAGAACAACACTGGGTTCAAAATAAATTTACAACGAAATCTTTCCATTGACGATCGATTTCATGGCAGATTGATAGCGCAAAAAGCTGCAGATTTTATGGTAACAAAACGCAATTTTTGTACTTAACGTGCTCTTAGAAAAGAAGACTACGAAGTAATGGTGATAAAAAAATTCAAAAATGTGTGCAGAAGCAAAATTAGTTTCGGAGCTGGCAGAACGCCTTTATCAGAAGGCTTCCGCTGCTGTTTAACGAAGGCTTAGTATTCAAAACCAGCACCCTCATTGAGAGACAACTATTAGTTGATGTTATAGGATAGATTAAACTTTTATTTCGAGTATACGTAATTAGAGTAATAATAACAAAAATGGTGAATATGACTATGTTTAATGTATCACATTATTTTATAAGCACGTCGCAGTTGTATTCGTTGGCTGTAAACATAATATACACAGTATCTATAAAATTTAGCTGTAAAAGGAACGCAATAAATTTTATGTGTGGTAAAAATATCAAAAAAGTATCGGCAAGCAAAGTTTAGAAAGCGAAAGTTATCTTGCATAATAGAAATCTTAAAATGAGAAAAAAAGTGCATTTAGCTATTTCGGAGCTTCTCGTTTACAATAAACTGAGAAACAGCAGCGCTAGATACGGTTATTGTCGATATCTGTTAATCCGGAGTACACAGATTTTTTGTCCTTATTTTGTGACGGCACTTTCGTTACCTTAGCCTCTGCAGTAGGTAGCGCTGGTTTGTAGGATTGCTCAAGATAAAGCAGTTCATTATAAAAACCTTCTCTATAAGAATGTTGTAAAATTGTAGTGTTCGAAACACATTTTTTTTTGAATTATTTAGCCTTAAGCGCATATTTAACTTTTGTTCCAGTGTATCATTTAAAGCCGATGCATCAGAACGCCTCATACTGTAACACTTGTCTTTTTTTTTTATATTGATGATTTGAACTATAAACTTTTATGTACTGTAACTTACAATTGTCTTCAGCAAAATAAAACATTTAGTTCTCTCAAGCAGTTACAAATCTGCGTGTAAAAAGCTGTGAGCCTCAAAACGTTTATTTGCATATGGCAAAATTCTTGTTTGCATCTATTAATAGCATCATTTGCCAGCATCACTCTTAAACTTATCATTGTCAATGTATTTATTCAACTTATCTACTGCTACCGCCAAATTTTCAAAAGTACTGTTGTGCAATGTGTTCGTTTTCGTACTGCGCTGTTCGTTTTCCCCTCGAAAGGTGAAAAATGAACATGCTTTTGAAAATAGCTCAATTTTTCTGCTAGTTTTTTTCTTGAAATTTTTTAATTTGTTTGCTTTCTTATGAGGAATATTCTAGTATTTCTTTGATTTACTCTTATTCTGTCAGGTACTTTTATTGTTTTTTGATTAATTCCTTTGTTTTTTTTTTTTTGATTGATCTGCTTACCTAAAGCGTTCTCTGTTTGATTAGTAGCGAACGTCTCAGCTGAATAAAAGTTTCCTCAAAAATTTACTCTTTTTTTTGAAAGATAAATTGATGACTGAAAAACATAACTTGTCAAATAGATCTTAACTATATGCTTTTTTTGCTTGAAATATTCGTTGGTTTTTAAGCTGTATATGTTTACTGCTTTTATCGTCGTTTTATAAGTGTCATCACAAATGAGCAGTATATTTTTGTAAGTATTTGGGAATGTTACTTGCGTCTCCAGTTCTGGCATCCTGTGCTCTTCTCGCTTTCCAAGATTTTTATAATTTTATGCTGCTGTTTCTATTTTCTTATAATTTTTTTTGTTTAGATGCTTGCGTAACTGCCGTGTTGTGGTATCCTTAATTTGTTATCTTTAACTGTTTAATAACTATAGAGTGTCTGTTTTTGAATAAAACTGATAATCTGAAGGGTAATACTGAAGTCAACGGATTCAGTTTTGCATGGTTATATTGTCTTTTCACCGCTGTCGTGTTGTATCAATAATCAGCACTATTCTGTTTTTGTTTTACATAGTCTTTGACATTTGAAACGGTCTCCGTTGAATCCAGAATAATTAGGGTAGTTGATGTTTTCTATAAAACTACTTCATTCTTTATTCTACACTGCTGTTTCCTACTTATACGCCTATCTTAACGCGAGTATGGTATACTACCGATAATGCAAGTAGCACTTCCCTTATTATTTGCTTTTTAATACAATCAATGTAAAATGAAGAAAGTGAAACGAAGACAAGAAAATTTACTCTTAAAATTCTGAAGTTAAATATATACTACTTGTAAAACGCTAAATAAAGTTAGCAAAATTATAATATTTGTTATGAGCTATAAACAGTTTTTTAAAAAGATTTTCCACCAGTCTTCTGATATCTTTGTCAAAATTTCGTTGATGTTTCTGTCTTAATATTAAACCAGCGTCAAAATATCCAAAAAGATTCTCGTTTATACGCTTTGCCACAAACTTTTTTGCTTTTTCAAGGTTTTTCGCATGACAACTAGTCGCACTGCTTTTTACTGAGATAGCTTTCTTGAACAGTCACTACGCATGGTTCATCTGAACTTCTGCAGTGTAGTTATAAAATGCAACTTCTAAATACGATAATAACGTTTGGTTTCTTAGTATCTGTTGTAAAAAAAATGTTCTTGCTGTATGTCTTCGCTTAATTGCGTTATTCTAGACCATAATCTCAGTTAGAAAATCGCTAACTGGTCACAAGTTTTGATCAAGGTATGATATTTTTACTGCTTCAATAGCAAACTTATAAAATTTAAGTTTACTTTTTACTGACCAACTTCTTTTTTCTCTGCTTTCACTGAAACTGCTTATAATTCCATTTGCTAAGTTAGTATTTTCCCCCAGTTGCGTACGAGTGTTTTCGGTTTTTCAATAAATCAAGGCTCTAGATGTACTGTCAATTAAAGACTTAGAATGTTCTAATGATTATTAAAGTAAGTACATTGAAATAGATACAGTTAAGTATTGCATATTTTTATTTCTCATTTTCTATTTTTCGTTCAATACTTTGAGCACGAAACTTGTTTTAAAAACTCATACATTAGCTAGACGTGGAAAAGTGCCATATTTGACCATGATTCGACAGTTTTTTACTTTACATCTCATTTGGTCGATATCCTCCGTTTTCTGCCGAAGACCCTGATAACGAGAAAAAACAATATGTCAAACACTGGTCGTTTTCACTGCTAGCGAGCTTGATCAAAGTTCTGTATTCTTGTATATTTCAATATTCTGTTTTATAACAATGTACCTATTACCTGTTCTAAATGGTCGGTTAATTAAATTAAGACGTATGATGTACGCTCTTCAGAATAATAACAAATAGTAGCTTTTTTTGATGCTAAAAGGAAAACTTTGCTTTAAGATTTCATGATCTTATGTTATGACCTTTACTTATATCAGATTAATTTTATTTGCAACTCAACTAACAGATTTGAAGAAATAACCTCACACTGTTTGCAAACACTGTGGAACAAAGCTACAGCGTTCTGACTGTCAAAATCCAGAAACGACACTTTTCAATTTTATCTGAAGATTGCTTTTTAGAGGCTTTATTTGCTGAAGTTTTAATCTGAAGCAATTTACTTCATATTGTGGTTGAGTTCTTTTAATTATTACTGTTTCAGCTCTCTCTGTATGATGGTTTTTGAAAATTACATTATCGACATTCCTCTCCATAAGAAACTGGTAAATAGCAAAGAAAGAGTTTCAAGTGACAAATTGTAGAAGAACCAAAATTTACTTTTGAACCTATCTTTCCAGAGGCAATAATTAGTGTTCTCAAGAAAAGCTTGGCGTTACACAATTATGTTTCTGTCCTTTTCTTAATCAAACTTGTTTGAATTCTGTGAAAAACATTATTTTTACCGTTATAGTATTATCTTCAAATAAAATTTTTACACTTCTTTCACAGAATAATGATGGCATAAAAATTGCAACTATTGACATTTGTCTTTGGCTTACTATCATTCCGATTAGGTAATGTTTGATGTTTGTGTCTTAAAATTCACTGCAGAGTTGTTTGAAGGAAATGAAGTTGTTGGCTTTTTTTGTACCAGTCTTGTTTTTGATCAATTTTTTGTTAATATTTTACTATTTAGTGAGATAATATTTAACCAATTACTATTTTTTGAAAGGTAAGATCAGATGTATTGGAAGTACCTATCTGAATAATTAGTTTAGAGAGATGTTTTCAAGAAAACTTGAAATTTTAAATGCTATGTAATGAACAAGCAATCCTGACTTTAATACCACGTCAACCGTAATTCCAAAAGATCATTGTTCTTGTTTATTTCAATGAATATACCATTGCTATACAAAAATACTGATGCTGCTGCAAAATTTTACCTGTTTAGTTGTAACTTTCAAAAAACATTCATTTTTTACGCTTCTGATTACTATTGCAACTATTGCTGTCGTCAGCAACCTACCAGTCAGAAGTTTTCAAAAATCTTTTGGAATATTTTCTTTCTGTTTCTGCACACTTTATAGAAAAGACTGATCTTCTTTATGCTCTAACCGCAAGAACAATTTTTAGAACAATCTAAATTTCTTACCTGTTTGCATTAATTGTTTCTGAGACTCAGGGTATTTCGTTGTGAAGTTCAAGAGAAACAAAGCTTGGTTTAAAAATTCTCTTGATTTGCTCCTTCTTACGTTATAGAATTCGTAATGTGCTTTTGAAAAAAAACATTATTTTTCTGGTCAACAATGTTTAGAACCATTCCTTTCAAGTCGAACTCTAAGCTTGCAAAATTTATGCACAAAAAAGCATCTATTACATGTACCGGGTTATTAAGTTTACAGTTGATCTAGAAAAATACATTAATTTTATTTATTTTTAACAAGTTACTATTATACTTTTCCAGAAATTTTTGTGCCTGAAAAAAACTTAAACGATCCTCTTACCGTGAAACATCAGCAAATAACAAATGACCATGTGAAAAGAATTAAGCACATATTCCCTAAAAATTGAAAAATATTCCATACTAAATAAAAAAGTTAATCTCCACAAATTCGGAATACATTTTCTTATTGTCTAGTTTGTATTTTTAAGAAGAGGAAAAAAATCGGAAGTGAGCACATTGCTTAAAAATTAAGTAGCTGTGGTAAGTCGTCAAAGAATGACGCTTGACAAAAACTGCAGCACCACTTTAAATTCGTGCTGAAAGAGGAAACAGAATTATGAAAACAATTTTTGAACTGTATTCTTTGACCTTTTTTTTTCCTCCGTTTGTGCCCAGTTATCAACAGATATTATGACTGCCGTTTTTATCTTAGCCGCTATCTTAAGACTATATCTGACTCTCTTTGACCTCTGTTCTTCAATTCTTTTGAACAGACCTTCATAAATTACCCGCAAATCACTGATTTACTGTTAAAAAATTATTCAAGGTTTTTCAGCAGTAAATTAGATTGACGAGTGAAAAAAATTGTTTGAAATCGGCATGAAGGTAATAAACTTAATTAAGAATACAGCAAATTAAAACAAACTAGAACAAATAAAGTTGTTTTTCAAAGTTAGTTTTAGTAAATATGTAAGTTTGTGCAACGTGAATTCTTTAGTTGAATTTTTCAAAATTGGTTCTCCAAACTTTACACCTTACAGTAATTAACTCTTTTTTTTCTGCTTTAATACATTTGAAGCATATGCTTTCAGACTCAACTGAATGAACACTTTCTCAATAATTGATGAAAACTTAGTTGGCCGGCTGGTTTTTGAATTACTCACCAAGCAAAAGGGTTGGTGATTTTAGAGCAGCGAAGAAGACCGAAAAACTCTTACTGTTTTATTGAAAGATTAAAACTTTAGCAGTTTAAGGTTCTTAGCTCATTTTTTTTAAATTACGTTATCCAAAAACATAATTTTTTTTTATACTTTAATTGTCTGTCAAATTTGGGGACCAAACCAAAGACTAGTTTAGTCTGCAGTTTCTAAAACAAATAATTTAAAAATAATAAAGCAAAGCTGGTTAAAGTTTTACTGTTTGAGAAAATTTATTTGGAAACAGCAGTTGATAACCCAAACTTGTGTTAACGAATTATCTGGTGACTATCAGAAGTTAATAAAGAGCTGTTCTGTAAACCTTCAAAGGTTATGCACAGAAAAAAAAACTGGATGAAAGTTATGTAGCTTTTAAATAGTTAAAACATTTCCATTATGTTATTAAAAAAAAACCAGAGAAGACACAACAACTATTTTTAGTTTTTTATTAGTATATTGCGAAAAAAATTCTTACAATTTGGGGTATTTCAAGAATTTTTGTCCCGTTTTTTAGAAATCTTTTTTTTCAACGCAAAACAGCTAAAAAAATTTTTCTGACTAACTTTTTTAGTAATTGT
>UXUI01008908.1:5384-16552 GCA_900576705.1 Enterobius vermicularis
TAATTAAGAAGAACTGTACTGTTTTCCTGATATTGCGTCATAGGACTTGTTTTTATCAATTGCTCTTTTTTATTTTTTATTTACTTTTTTTCCTATCACAAAAAATATCTCCAATTCAAAGGAAACTGTTAGGTTGGAAAGAATCTTGCAAATACGCTGATTTGATTGTTTTAGCTTCATTGGATAACTCGCAGATATGAATCTTTGTTTATCTGCAGGTGCTGTCTGCAGGAAAAAAAAAGTATTCTTCCATTGTGATGCAGCCCAAGCAGTAGGAAAAGTACCGATCGACGTTAACGACATGAAAATTGATTTAATGTCCATTAGTGGCCACAAAATTTATGGCCCTAAAGGTTGTCATTCTTACTGTTTTTGGTTCGACTTTCTGAAAAAAAGTTCTGTTCTCGGTAACTTTTTCGGTAAAACAGATTGCTGAAAGAGATTCAAAGAGAATTTAGAGAGGCATTTGGTAATCTTAGCATTTCAGTTTTTAATTTCAAAAAAAGTTGAGATTCTCACCGTCCAATGTTCAAGACTGGAAATTATGTTATTTTTTTTGTGGGAAATGTTGCAGATTGAGGTCAATTGCTCTTGTACTTTAAATTAAAGTGGTTGTACCGCGCCTTGTTATAGATCTTCTATTAAGTGAGATATGAACTTCTGGGATAGTTCGCTTAGCTTTACCGTTACAACAACTTCTTTTAAACATCGGAGAATTATAAGGTGAAACAGAACTCAATTATGCTTTAGGAAGAGAAGATAGTTATTAGCGTAAATCCGACTAGTCAATGAGTTTTGGCGGTCGTCTTTCATTTTGTCTTTTAGCTACCCTTGCACTAAGTGCTATCCATCGGCGTATATGATTTGTATTATCAAATAAGATATTTTCAGTTCAACACCTGAAGTATTGCTGCTTTACTTGGTGTTATAGGGTTTAATATTTTACTAGCTGTTCTAGCATAACCTCCTTGTTTGATATTTGGAGATTTGATAACAGTTATTTTCTTTTTATCGATTAGTTTTTTATCCTGATTTTAGATACCAAAGATTGATACGACTGCATTTAACTAATTGTTATTAATGCTTAGAACTGCGCCTCCAATGTTTTATGCGTCCAAAATGGATGGAAAGTCTACATTCTGAGTTCTATATTGTTAAGATTTTTTGGTTTGAGGTGTTGGAGCACTATATGTACGCCGTCGGCCACGGGTTCGGATCGAGGCCCAAATGTCCGGTGGAGGACAGGAACGTGGAATGCGCTCTGGAACTTTGCCTGTGCCATTAATTGTTGGTTTGGGGGAGGTGCTACATTTTATATCAATTCTATTTTTCTAATTTCTGCTCCTTATTATAAAGCTGCAATGATGATTCTTTGTAGGCCTGTGATATTGCAAAAGATGAGATGGAAATGGATGGTGCTCACATAAAAAACTTGGCTGAATACTTTTTGAAGAAGATAAACGAGAATATTACGCACGTGATTCGCAATGGTGACCCAGAAGAAACATTTCTTGGTTTGTTTGATTTAAACTAAAAACAGTTTACCATTTTAGTCATAGTGGGCTCTAATGGAATGGTTCTGAATTGTTTATATTTTTCAAATTACTCCATTTTATATATAATTGCTATTTCGTATGGTTTGAAACTTAATTTCTTATGAGCCTTTAATTGGCAAAAAAAAACCCATTAAAATATTTTGTGACTACTTTCGCGAAGGTTTTTGGTTTCTAGGTTGCATAAATTTGTCCTTTGCGTACGTTGAAGGAGAGAGCCTGATGATGGCCCTTAAGAATGTTGCACTTTCTTCTGGAAGTGCCTGTACTAGCACTTCTTTAGAGCCGTCCTATGTCCTACGCGCCATCGGAGCTGATGAAGACCTTGCTCATTCTAGTATCCGTTTTGGCATTGGGCGCTTTACTACTAAAAAAGTAATAGTTTTGGGGCTAAAATTCTTAATTACAAAACTCGTTTTTTAGGGCAATATTTTTAGGAAATTGATTACACCGTTAAGCTATGCATAAAGGAAGTAAAACGTTTACGAGATATGAGCCCACTGTGGGAAATGGTACAAGAAGGTATAGATTTGAAGACGATTCAGTGGAGCCAACATTGATATAAATTCTTTTGTTCATATGAACTATATCCTTTGACCGACAATATCACATTTCTCAAATATTACAGCCTCTCTTATTATTATGGTTATCGTCAGTGTTTGGGGGAGGCAAATCACTAACTGCTGTTTAAATTTACCTCGTACGTTACGATTATGTTTAACAGCAAGAGTTTTTACACCAGATATTTATAAATGAATAGTCAAAATGCAACGTTAAAGAAGCTTGAATACAAATTAGTGCACGTTAATCCCTGTCACAGGCCAGCTACGCAGGTGGTGATTCTGTCCTCCTAACGTAAATGAACGAGTGGTAGGCTGTCATTTTGTGTACACTTTCATCGACACCGTGTTGATGTATATTTAATTGTTCTTTGCGTTTAATGAGGAGTTTTGGAAATGATGTGCCTCTTATATCATTGTTTTGTCCTTTTTAGGCCGTTCTAGACAAAATATTAAAAAACTTGTTTGTATCGATAGAACCTTACACTAAAACAGATGGTCAAAAATAAAAAAAAAAATGGATGTTTATTGAGGTAGTCATGGACCTATGCGAAGTGATTAAAAACGTTTCAGAAATTAGAGAGTTTGAAGGAACTCGATGAGAGACGATTTACGTCGTTACTGTCGGTGCACTTGAATAATAAAGAATGAGGTGTGCCCGGCATTACAGTCATGTATTCCACAGCAAAATTTTAGTGAGGCCACTTCAAAAGAAGTAAGTACTTTTGCTGTCAAGCGCATCTGATACTGTCGCTTTGGAAAGACACTGTTGCAATCAAGCGTTGCCACTTACAAATATGCTTTTTTTTCATTGCTAGCAAGTCTTAAGTTGTTGCATTTGAATTCTCGGCCTTGATGGTTAGTTGGGAAAAGATCCAGAGTTGTCTACTTGCTAATTTTCTAGCGATTTAGAGCGGAGTTTTGCACCAACTTCTCGATGTTCCACAAAACTCGCCTCTATCAGCGAGTACTGTAATGATAGCGGCTGTGCTTTTTCACCGTGCAGTATTGGATTCATTCTCTCGTAGACGTCATTCTTTGTTCTTCTCAAACTACCTTAGCTGCGTAGCAGATGCTTTTAGTTGCAGTGCTTTCATAATGTGTCCTTTTGCCAAAAATAATGGACGGGGACGGTCGTAGAATTCGCGTTCAGTATTTAAGTACAGTACGTACATAAGTAAATAAACAATTTTTTCAATTTCAGTAGAAAAGCAAAATTTTTCAATGATTTTCTAGTGGAAAATTAGTTTGAATTAGTTTGAATCGTTTCAAATTGGGTAAAAAAGATTCAGATGGACAAAGTTATCAAAAAATGGTAGTTTTCACAACTGCTAATTTCTGAAGTGCAGCGAACTGAAGTTGAAAAGCCGTACAAACTCATGATTAGAGAATAAATCGTTTTTGCACATATGAGTACAGGTTTCGGAGGATCTTTACCAACAAATTCTTCGGCTACATTTCACAGTGAGTTAGTAAATTCCAAGTACGCCATTAAAACGCTATAATTAGGGAGGCATTTTTGAGCAAAACAAGAAATGCTCTATAACCGTGAAAGCAGTGAAAAAAAAGTTTGTGTACGGTGTAGTTTCCGTATTTCTGAGTTCAGAATACAAAACGGGAGCTCCGTTCGCTACACCACTAACGAAAAATACAGTGATTTTGTGAAACGCCATACACATTAAAACCACGATTTTCTAGCAGACTGTTAGCAAGATGGCACGAGCAGCATGGACAAAAATGGAACTTACACAGATCAGTCAATTAAGGTTAAGAACTCTATTTGTAAAAAAATGAAAGTAGATTGACACTGAGAAAGTATGTTAAGGGAAGGCGGATGCGCTTTACCACGGTAGCGCCGTAATACTCGAGTGAGTTCATTGTGCTCAAAGTAATGAAGTTGTAAAACAACTAAGCAAGATTCTTTCCAACCATAAAATGCGGTCTTTACAATTTGTAAAGTTCAATTCCTACCAAAAAATTGTTTGCTTTCTTTCTTTTGATTTTTCTGATGGATTCAGGATGAATATTTGGAAAAAAAAAAACGAAAGAGATTTTCATTTCGATCTGCTTAATTTAAAAAAAAAAAAAAACTGAGTTGATTTTGGCAAAAGCGCACCTAGAAGAGAAGGCAACAATATCGTCATTAAATGAAAGTTTTACTCTAGAAATGAGTGAAACACTTTCAAAGAAAAGAATGTATGGGTGGATAGAAAAACTGAATAAACTGAAAAAAAAAGACGAAAAAGACCTTCATTTCAATTTGCTTATTTTTGAAAAAAAAAAACCGAGTTAATTTTGGCAAAAGCGCACCTAGAACAGAGAACAACAATATCGACATTTAATGAGTGTTTCACTGTAGAAATGAGTGAAACACTTTCAAAAAGAGGAAGGCATAGGTGGATAGAAAAACTGAATAAAAGTTGACTTTCTATCGTTTGGTTTCTGACAGTGGTGACCGTAATCGTACATTTCAGGAGGGTGACATCTTTTGTCCACTTCTTCAAACACTATTCTTCTGTGCCATTTACCACCTCAAAATGGCCTGAATTTTGCATGACAAAACTGCTTGTAAAAAATATCAAAGAAAACATCATTTTAATCTACAAAAATCTTCCTAATTACTTTCAGTTATTGATTTGGACCTGGGTTGTACATAAAACCGAAATCACATATGAAGCTAAAGCTGACGATTACTTCAACTATCCTGCTTTACGACTACTTATTAAGCTGTTTATTAAGCTGCATTCACTGTGGTCACCGATAAACAGTAATAAATAACTTAGAATTCGTACTAATTTTGCAGCAACCCTTATGCCATAATCAATATTCACCATTTCCCCTTGCCTACAAATAATCAAATTTATTGACGAGTAATGATGGTAACATTTTTTGCTTACTGCCTTATAAGACACCAATCTTCAGACCGCATTTGGCGAAACCACAACAAAATTATCAGTGGTCAGTGCTTATATCGGCTTCTTTTAGTAAAACCGTTTGCAGTTTGAAATAGACACTGCCTCAGCAGATTATAGAATGGTTTTATTTCTTTCCTAGTCACTTCTGCAAAATCAGAGACTGGCGCCTGATCAAATGGTATTTTTCTTTTAGCAAAATCACATGCTAAACAGCTGAATAACGACTTATGTGGTTTTTTTTATTTTATATATTAAATAAAAGAACAACGTGTATTCTTCAAAAAATCAATAAGATACCGGAGATTTACTTAGAGTCTATAAATTACTCTGCCGATTTCTTATAGCACAGCTTTACGAATTGTCTACTCTGTTCCAGGAAATTCTAAATGAAAAAGCTGCGTTTCGCTGGACTGCTGATTGCTAAACAGCTTCGACAGAATATGACAAGAACTAACTTTTTGGCTATTGCTAAAATATCTCGAATCTGGTCAGAAATTTTTTTGCCTTTGATGCTTGAAATATTTGGGGTACGCTATACTGTTTTACCGTTTTTGAGTGGCTCGCAAGGACCAATTTCAAGTGTCTTAAATTTTTGACTTTGATGGAAAAATTTAGCTCTCAAGTTAAACGAAAAGCGCTTGTGACTGGCTTTCCAGCTAAAAAGTTCCACCAACGTTCGCGGGTGTATACTTTCACTTTATTGACCAAACTTAGTCATCATTTTTGGCTAGACATCAGGCCTTTTACACCTCCCACTCCTGTTTGCCTCTAGCATAGTGTTATTCGTGGTCAATTACAAAGTTAAAATTTGTTATCTTTTCTATTTATCGACTTGGTCATGGGGGCTTTCCTAAATGGAAGAAGTACAGAAGAAGAATAGCCAAACAGGTCCAAGTGTTTAGCAACCGACTGCAAAATGCCGTGCTTGAGTTCCCTTACGTTTCCAGCTAAGCTCGTTTTGAATACAACGACTTCCTTAAGGACCTTCTATTTGAGTCTCATTTCAATAACTGGTGAGTCCTCAGCCTTGTTCGTTTGCGAAATTCTAGAACAAGCCACTTCATTACTGATCACATTCTTTTTCTTATTTGCGTGTGCTTTCTTGAAAACACTTTTCAAAACGTGATAGCAAGTGAACACCTTATTAATCAACCAATATTATGATATTGGATGCAAGAGAATATCCTAGAAGTTATGAATTAATTTTCCTCAAACTCTTCAGCATATGGTGACCAATCATTGCTGCCAATAAAAAAGGACGAGAGGCTACTTTGAACTGCAGTCCACGAAATCAGTAAATAACTTGACTGTCGCACGGACATGTTGACCTAAATGGTTGATCTACAGAGACCACGAAGCATTTCATTTACTGTCACTAAGATCCACTTTCAAAAATGCTTTCTGGTATCTTCGAGCATATTAGAAGCGTTCCTCCTCCAACACAGCAAAACTTTGACTGATTTGAGCGAAATTACAGTCTCTGTACGTTGTATCTTTCAGCCTGGCTTTGCCACCGAAAGCAGCTAATAAGTAAAACACCACCCTAACTTTGGTACTTCCCTTATCTGGCCTAGCTACAAGAAAAGAGCTTTTTCAGCTGCGTCACTTCTGCATATCTAAAGCTTAAGTGGGATTAACATACAATGCGGCACACCCGCAAGGTTCGTGACTGTACCTTTAAACCCCGAACTTGAACTAATTTTACAAATTTTTTGCGTCAACAGAAGTGAGATTTTTATGTCTATTTTAGCTCGGAAATGACAAGCTGAAGATCTTTGCTCCGCATAATTTTTCCTTCTTAATTTTGATAATCAACTTTACACGTTCTATTTAAACTCCACGTAGTTTATGCAGGGCGTTTAAACTTTGAAATTTAATTTATATTGCTTTTTCCTCAAAAGTTTTAACTGGTTAATAAGATATGAGAAGTTTTTTTTGTCTAATGAAAAGGATGGGGATATCAGAAATTATTTACTGCGATCAAAACAAAATCTACAATTTCCTATTGACTGCTTCCTTATAATCATTTCGCAGGCAAAATGACCACAAGGTTAACTTGATTTGTACAGTTCGTGGCTGTACTTTTAAATTGCATAATTGAGTAGCCTTTTTGTTATTGCATTTTTAGGTCCAAAAACTTTGATTTTTTTACAACTCACAAGCATCGACATCATTGAATTTACAGATAAACGTTCTTCTAATTATTCAATTACATCCTTTTTTTTATTCTCTCATCGCGACTCTTTCTCCACTTAAACGTTCCGCAGATTTTGCCTTCTGCAGTTTTCGAGGTACTATTGTACGTCCAGGCATACATCTATTGTTTAGACAAAGGAAGCAACTAAATTTTAACTTCGAGTCGAATTTTTGAGAATAGAAGAGAATCACCACTATTTAAGCAGCAGTTGTTGCAACCGACTCTGACATAAAAACACTTATATTCATCAACTTTGTAAGTCTCCTCAATCTTCTCAAACCAAAAAAAGTTGTATTTTATGTAGGTGAGGTCGCATCTCCATCTTCTAGCGTAACTGTGACTTTTGTAGCCATACCGGCCGCGAACTCCAACTGGACCAAAAAGTATGCAGTAGCTAGTTCCAAAAAAATTTCCTCTAAGTTGTCGCCTTTAACAGAGATTAAAAAATAATTTTTGTTTTGAAATCTTTTTCTGATCACAGAGCACTGAGGTAAAGTTTTGATAATGGTAGTAATGAAGAAATAATTTTTATTGTATTATAAAAAATCACTACTTTTCCACAGTACTTATGGTCTGAATAAATAAAATAGTCATTACTGCTCATTCAATAAAATTTTTAGAGTTAGACTCATAACTTACTGAAAAATGTATAAACCTACATAAAGCTGTATAAATAAATGAAAAAAAATTTTATTTTTAATAGTTATTAATTATTTTTTGTCACTTTTATCACCTGCCCTTTTGTGGGTAGAAATTTCGTAACCAAAGCAAGGAGTTACGTAAAAGATTTGAGCAAGCCGTAATATTGGTAGGCAACAAGAATGTTTAGCAAAACAAGCTACCAGAACATTTTTAAACGTTATTCTGACGCCATGTAAACAGCATCGGTCGTTCGTGGATGTGGGAAAAAAGTACCATTTGTTTAAGAGATTTAAAAAACTTTTGTTTTGGAAGGTAGAACGCTGTTAGAAGCACCGACTCCTGTGTGATGCTTTTGAGTCAGCATAAAGAAAATTACTGGGTGCATTTGCCATAAATTAACAAAATACAATGAGAAATGCTTCTCTGATTCGCGTTAAACCGTTGGCATTGGAAAATTCTTGTGCTTCTGCGGTCTCTAAAGAACAAGCACAGGTAGATGAAAAAGAAAACCGCACAATGTCATTATTCTGCAATCTCATGGGATGATAGTGGCTGATAACATTTTAGAGACGAGAGATTTTAGAGCTCATATAGTGATAAATGTTTTTATTTTACGATTTTGATTTACACCTATGAACTTACTAGTTTTGTCTTTCAAAACGACAAATGCGTACCTGGAGCTATAAGATTTAATCCAAGAACTGCAGAAGGTTACACACCACAAAAAAGTCGTAATGAGGAAATAAGAAAAACGGTCTGGTCGCATATGAAGAAAAAAAATTTACCTATAAATTCAGAAGTGCCAAAGCTTATGAGCTGTAATGAAACTAAAATTTTTGGACTTCAAGATACAAAAGCTAAAAAACTATTCAGTTTTGGGACTTAAAATTAAAGCCACGAACTGTGCAAATCAAGTTTACTTTGTGATAATTTCGGCTGTAAACTGCCTATGAGGAGGCAGTGGATAAGAAAAAATGTAGACTTTGTTTTGTCGGCGGTAGATAATTCTGATATCCCTTCCTTTTCATTTGACGAAAAAAACTCATGTTTTACTTGACAGATTAGAACTTCCAAACAGAAAAGCAAAGTAAATGAAATTTTAAATTTCAAATATCATGAATAAATTATGGAAGGTCTTTATTGGATGCGGTTATCTCATCCAAAACGAAAAAATCGTGCAGAACAAAAGTCCTCGGCTTCATACTTCTTGGCTGAAATTAGTGTGAAACTTTTACCCGTGCAAACGCGCAAGATTAGCAAATTCCGTTCTGTTTCAGTATGAAAAGATGTAGTTACGAACTGTGCAAAACAAAGTGCACTCTGTTATGGTCCCACCTGCGAGCTGCTGATCGGGAAGCAGTTTAAACTTTTAGGAGCACTTTTATACCGCTGATAAATAATTCCCAAAACCTTTGCTCTTCAGATAATAAGACACAACAAGCGTGTTGTTAAGGTGGCAACAACTCAGCTGACTGGTCGTCCCGACTGCTAAGCAGAAGCAGGCGAATTACACGGGAGAAGCACCACTGGGAACTGCGCGGCGGTGTAGATTGACCGTCCAGAACGAGTACAGCGTCATAGGGTGCTTTTTTGTAACCAGTGAAGCACCTAGTTGTACAGTGAGAGATGGAACGGCTCGGTGCCGAAAGGCAACAGAAGGAAGTCTTCCCGTTGCAACAGTATTCGGATAGCACCTGTGAGCCGTTGCCGGCTTTTAGCTCTTTAAGTGCTTGCGGACCCAGCTTTGCTTCTGCGTTAGTTCAGCGTTGACTGTAGAAGGAATTAGGTGATTTTTCTGCCCAATTTGACATGGGAAGTACATGAGAGGGACTAAAAAAATCTGAACTGCTAAGAGTCGCGGCTGATTTCCTGTAACCTGAGCTACTCGTGGACAGAAGTTGGCAGACGAAGTGATGGAACAAGCGTTAGCAACTGTGGGATGCTGCAGGAAGCAAGCAGAGCGTCAATAAGATGGATCACTGTGGTCGATGACTACAGACTTAGCTTCTCTCCTTTCTTGTACGAGCATCAGAAGTAAAAAAAGTTGGTCATTCTTCTGCCATGACAGGAGAAAAGAACTACGACAACAAATTTAGATGAATTTCACTTATTGCGTATGACAGCGAAGTAGCACAAAAAATAGCTGAGAATTTGTTGGGCCAAGTAGAAAAGGAAGTGTCGGAAACAGCCAGGCGGTGTAGATTAAACATGTCGGCAATACTTGTACAACGAAGGATGGTACAGTTCTGTTTGGAGAAGCAGAAGGCTTTGCAGTCTTTGGATAGCTGTAATGAACCGTCGCCAGTTCCCACCCTTCCTGACATCTGTGGAGGCAAATTTCGTGTCCCCGTTAGGAGTTTAAAGTTTGCGTCCCACAACCCTTTGCTTGAAAAAGTTGCGGAGTGGCTTATTGTCTTTTGAGGTACTGTATCAAGGGGTAAAAAAGCGTCATCAGTTGAATTATTCTGGCGATATCAAGACACTGCAGGCTGTTGAATGTAGCCATAAATTTGTTGTGATTTACTGCTTAGAGCTTTATAGGTGGAAGGCGAGATATCGCCTATAAAATTGTTGAAGTGCTTGAAAACATCCGTATGTAAAAAATTTTTATGCGGTGCACTTGTTGATCAAAAAATTAAAGCACAACAAGTGGTACCAAATGCTGGGAAAAGATCAAGGAAAAATTTTATAATATTTCCGTTAAAGAGGCGAAGAGGAACTTAAAGGTATCAACAAACAAACACTTAAAGAACGAAAGTTGATTAAAAGGCTATGATACAAGGCATTGATGAAAGCTGGTATCATGTTATGCTTTGAAGTGATAAACAATACACAAGATGATACGAGGGAAGAATATCACATAACAGGAGAAACCTTTTGGGAGGATGATTACAAATAAAATATTTAACATCAGAGGACTGTAAATCATGACTAAAAACTAGTTCTGAAACGTAGAAAAACCCTAAAGAATATACCAATCATATGAACGTTCAATGTGAAAAAAGTGACTTCAAGTACAAAATGACTATGCTGAAAAAATGTTAATTTAAGAAACGTCGCCAAGGATATGATGATCAGATCAAATGCGTTAAACGTCGCAACATGTTTTCAAAAATCACAAGCACTAAAATATCAGTTAAAAGGGACGTGAACTCTTTCAACAAAACTTATTTACAAATCATAAACAAGTCAGAAAAATATTCCAAAAAAAGAATGACTAACGGTCACCTAGGAAGAAAAGAGCCATAACTCTGATAATTCTCAAATCAAGATCATCTCTCAAAAAAAAAAAAAAAAAAAA
>UXUI01008910.1:2185-19114 GCA_900576705.1 Enterobius vermicularis
GAGATTGAGCAGGAAGCATCGTGTGCAATTCGAAGATCAAATGAGTTGAAACGTTCAATAAGGAACTTTTTAATGACAGTAAATCCAGTGTTATTTTTCTATCGCTACACTTTGTCACTTCGCTTCTTACTTTTTATTAAAGGATGTGTTTAGTCTTTTTTTTTTTTGCTCTTTTATTTATTTTTCTTTATGTTTCGACGATTTTTGGAGTTATACAAACTCTTGTTCAGAAATTTGAAAACCAGAAGCACATATTAAGGACAGTACAAAGAAAAAGAAGCAAAATGTGGAGTGATTTAAATATATATAGGCATATTGTATTTTTAAGCGAAGCAGCAGTACCTAGGAAGCTATTTTGAAGCACCACACAGAAAACTCCTAAATATCAGACTAGAACGACATCAAGTAAGAAGCCGCTCAAGGGCCAAATGTGTTAAACTGTTAAAACAAAAACCTCTTCGTGTGTAATAGAACGAGTGTTATTTTTTACTAATAGATTTGATAATTCTTCTATGTTGAACTTGTTATTAATCTCCTGTGACTGTTTTGGTGATCTTTGGAATTATACGTATACAAACTGTCGTCCACAAATTTCCGCCAATAAAGTCTGCTCTTCAACATGGCAAAACCAACTCAGAAATTACAATTTTTAAATTCGATTATTTTAAAAGCTATGCTTTAACGACAGGTAGAAGAACGATGAATTCTGTGTCCTCTATGGCAAAAATCCATTTATGTAAAGCGAATTTCTGGGACAGGCTATCAGTGAAGCAGGAGCTCGGATGCATCACCGGAGATTTGTGATTAGGGTTCATTTTTTAAAGTGGTTAACGTAAGGTTTGCAGAAACCAGTCGGGAGAAGAACGCCAGGAAGAGGACTTCTTCTTGGCCTCCATTTGGTAAACTTTTTTCCGTTTTTAGTTCCTGCCATTTCCTGCAGTTCTGGATGAACTGTTCTATTATTGCTTATAGTATCAAAACACGGTTACTAGGGCAATTTATGGGATAATTCTGTACAGGTTACGAAAAGTAATACAAAAAGACGTAGGTAACTGGCATGCAAATACGTTTTCCATTGTAGCAACGGCTCAGCTAAAATAGCTAATTGGCCATTTCCAAATACCAGTTACGAGATGTCCGGCGGGTTTTTTGTCCTCTTACAGCCTTGATCTTGCTTTTTCAGCTTTTACTTTTTCTAAACTGAAAGAACCATGTGGAGAAACTGGGTTTTATTCTTCCAATTACGAAGAATAAAGGACTCAAAAATGACGCGGTGAAAACGTCTTGATTCTTTTTAGAAGAGACGTAGAGGACTGAAGGAAGAACCAGAAAATAACGGTTAGGAGATAGTTTATCAAAATTATTTCTTTATTTTAAATAAACTTTTTGACAGTGTCGTATGTGTCTCTGCAGCGGGCACATTCCAGGATGCGTGACAGCTATTCCACCATTTTAAAAGGCATATTTGAGTAGTACAAGTGGTAGCTCAAAGCATTTTATCCTCATGAAGAACTATCTGTCCGTTTAATACATCTTAAAAGAAAGGAAGATCTATCAACTGTTTGATGTTTGTGCTTGTAGCCAACCTGGCTACAAGGTCCATCCACCAAACAAAAGACTGGCGGTGTTTCCCAGTCGCAGAAGACGTAATTAATTTGAAGTAATAAAGCCACTTAATAAAGAAGTAAAAAACACTAAATGGAGAAGAAAAGTATTATTTCAAATGCCCCATAAAATCCTCCACGAAGGTCTCCCTTATTATTACTGTTACGGACGAAACGAAAACATGTACCTTTGTTCCCACTGTTCTATAAAAAAAGTGCCTACTTTGTCATTATGATGTTGTGGATCGTCCAATTTGAAATGATAGGCAATATTTTGTCTTCAGTGCTCTGCAGGAAGAAATAGCAAAACTTTATTAAAAAGTGGGATGATTCAAAGAAAAGACAATCAGTTTCGTCACTTGCCCATTTCAGAAATCTTTATGAATAATCATTCTTCCAGGCTATCCTCTTCCAAACCTTGGCGTTTAACGAAAAGTGCTTGTAAAAAACTTCTAACATCCTTGGAGTTTCAAACGCAGAGCAACAACCTAACCCTACCAACCAAACAACAGCATGCTACACTTTCCTTGCACCAACTATTTGTATTTAAAGACCTCTAAAAAAATGACGGCAGCAGAGCTAATAACACTGTAAAATTTGTCACGGTTACCAGAAGCTAATCTTCACGCGGCCCCAAAACGGCAAAACGAGATCATTTTCTGGAAACGCTAAGGACAGAATTTTCTTTAAACATCGCAGTCTTGTAAAGAAATAATTATATCTTCTGCGTAGTAACGTTTTATCTTATTGTAGACGAGTCTTTCAGTTATGCACCCTGTTAAATAGTCGCAAAGAATTCACTCTTTGTTAACCAACTGATTATATTACTCCTGAGGTTAAGTGGTCAAATGTGACTCAGGGCTAAAATTACGAGCAAATATCTTAAAACCAAAACAGGAATGTGTAAATGCGTTTGCTGCCTGCAAATTCTGATCTCAGATGCTTGAGAATGAAAGCTGAAAGGCTTGACAATAAGTGTTGCAAAATATATTTACTGCCCCAAAACCAGGGAGAGTGATAAAGGGGACAGAGTAATCCTTCCTACCTTCAATTTACTACTGTAATCTTTAAGCTTGACTTACTTCCAAATAAACAACCGGTAGACTCAGGAATCCCTTCTAAGCCGAAGAGACTGATGAAGAACCCGCCACACTAAAGTTCACACCGGCGGTTAGCTAGCGAGGAGCAAGCAAATGCACAGCGTAGCCCATATTAGCGCGTTCATCGTTTTATCGTCAAATGCTGCTACAGAAGATGCCTAACGTTGTAAACCTAATATACTTAATTTGGAAGCAATTTATGCATCATAACGCGCCCATTCACTTGACAGCTAGAAAATGAGTCAATTCGATCTACACTAAAAGCAGTCATTATCAAAACCCAAATCACATTCCAATTTCCCAGTCACACAAACTACATCGCCAAATAAACTACCTCAGCCTTCATTGAAGATCATAACGCCCACTTATTGAACAAGTGACAGACAAACAAGAATTGTAAAAGTGAATCCACAAATCATGAAATCAGCTGCCGTTGAGACGAATAAAATGCAAACATTCATAACTATTTCTAAAAAACCAATTTAAATGTACACTGAAAGCACCAGTTACAAAAAACAGAATTGTGAATTTAAACAAAGCTTCGGTGTAGTAAACTTCAAAGTGCTCAGTTTAAGCTGAAATGCCCAAGATACCTTCTGAACCAAAAAAATGACCGTCACAAAAGCCTATGCTCCTGTCTTACAAATATTCTTAAACGTATTCTATAAGAATTCAACAGCAATCAAAATATAATCTCACAAAAACTTACCTGACACGAACGCGTATTTTTGAATTCCAAGTGATTAGCTCGACGTAAAAGCCAAGACTTAAGATGGACTTACCCAATACCAGTACTTTAAACCTCAGAAAAGCATATTAAATCGAAATGATAAAGAAAATAAAAATTGAAAGAAATAAGCAAAAATAATCTCTGTTGCAAAAAATTTTTTGTCAGTTACAATAAAAAGTACTGCCCAAACTTCCCAGGCAGTTGTCTAGCACTTAAGCAGACCATCAAATTCACAAAACACAAAGAATTAAGCACACGTCTTTTGATACAGAACATCTTGGATATCACAAGGCAGAAAAAAAGTAGTGATGGCTAAAAATAAAAAGAATAATATAAAAGACCAGTTCTATATTTTATAGACGCACATTCACATTCACATGTTCACACATCAGATTCCAAAGTTATTGATAACAGAGACGAAGAAGAGGTGGATTGAGATGACCTGCACGGCGAACAACATACAGCATTAGTTAGCAATTTTAAAGGAACACGCAACTATATACAGAGAACGTTTCCGACGCAATTAAGTACTGGCATCAAAACAAAATCTCACGAGCTGAACAAACGACATTCCTCTCATGAGGTTTTAGTTCATCCAAAAAGAAAAAAATAAAACAAAAATAAAAGAGAAAATGCATATTGAAGAAAAATCGAAAAAACTGGTGAAAATTAATAAGGAGCAAATGTTGTCAAGAAAAAAGCCACTGAGAACTCAAAGGAAGTGACAAAATTGTGCAAAATAACAAAATCAACTTCCGACCGCCACAATTGAGCGAAAAATATTAAACGAAGTAGACCCGCAAGCTAAAAGCACTACCAAAAAAGTAAGTCAACTTAATAAATGATCTTCTAGTTATGTTACTGCACAACCTGAAAGCAAATACTGTATACTCGAAACGGTAAAAACAAACACACAAAATCCAAATTTAATAGGAAAGAGTCAGGCGTTTAGCTAAACTTTGCAGCTATTCTTGACCTCCTTCCTGCAAGGCCTCTAAATTTTGGCTTCTCGACAACCTTCGGTGACGTCTTCTCACCATCTTCCCGCAATGTGCATTTGGCTGTTTCGGCAGAGCGAAATAAGCTGCTACCTTCAGAACTGGTTGTTTCATTAGCCCCGAATGAGCTCTTGGCATCCGTTCTTAATGAAGTCAAAAGCAGCACTGGTTCACTCTGAATTTTTAATTCTGGAACAGAATCGAAACCCAGCGAGTTGGACTCAGTATCTGACAAAGCCTTTTCAGCACACTCATTTTTAACAACCTTCCCTATACCATCATCCTTTTTATCTGATTCAGTGCAGCTTGAGACAGCGTCAACTCCAGCCAGATTCAGCAAATGTGAAGGTTCTTCGGAATTGCCAAATGTACACGATGCCTGGTCTTCTTTCAATTTCACTGGTGAAGCCAACAGAGTAGACTGCTTCTTGCTTTCGTTGTCCTTAGGCATAGTTCGCAGTCGCTCCTTCCTTATAACCTTAAATTAGACTAGCAAATTATAAAAGACACTGGTGAGTTTCCAGAAGGTATCAAACGCAAGTACCGGAAATAAAGGAGAAACGAGAAATCATTTTAATAAAACAAATCTAACTATGTATAAGGGCCAACCTGAGTTGGTGTCATGTTATTCGGCAACGAATGACCCTCGTTAAGAGACTCAAGCTTTACCGATGACACGCCATGGAAATTCAAAGCAGTAAATAGTGAAGAAGTAGGAGGACGACCCCATCCCATAGAATTTGATGGTAAATTAGAAGAACATGAAGAACTTCCCGGTTTCTGAGTAGGATAAGTTCTGTTAGTAAATGATGGTTTCAGTCGGTGAGGAGGTAACCCTTTAGAACAATTTGCTTGGCGTCGAGGTTTGTACGGTATATAGAAATCTGAAGGTTTCTGTCTCTGAGTCCTGTACATATCAAAATACTGTTTTTTTGGCCTTGAATTAAAACCCATTTCCGACGAGGGATGACCACAGCTAACAGATCTCGTGACTGGAGGCTGTTTCACGGTACTCGGAAAAGAGTGCGAAAAAACATTAAATTTATTACTTCGCTTTTTTCTTACACCAAGCTGCGCCTCCTCAACGACTAATTCAGAAAGCAGCGCTCGCCCTGATAAGTATTTTTCGCTCGGCAAAAATGTCTGCCTTGGATGAACTTCTTCCAAAGTGTTCGGTTGATTTGCGGAAGGTGACGCCTTCATTTCATATGTCTATAATCGTTTTCTCAAAAAAATAAAAATATGTAGAGATTTCAGTAACAGAAAGACGTTAACACTACGCAGTTTACAGGAAATCTGTCTGGCACATGACCAAATAATAATGTAATTTTCACTAAAAACAGCCTTACTTGGTTGTCGCGACCCAATTTCAATTTTCTCAACAACTCCTCAAAACGTTTCTCTGAGTCCTTCTCACCAGCACTGAAGTCATTACGAGGTATTGTTCCCGACACTTCACCAGAGGCTTCTTGCCGTATCTGAGTCATTTATATAATAAAATTAATGAGCAAGTGTCACAACCACAAAAATGTTAGACAAAATATTTTTCTCAAAACTAGCGGCACCAAAATTAATTACTTGTTTCAGTTGTGGAGTGACCACTGAAAGTCCGTTTTTAACGACAGTACTGGTAGACGGAAATGATGAAAACGTATTTTCAAGCGATTCTTTCATCAGAGGAGAACAGGGGTTCTGTTCCATTTTAGGTTCAGATTTCACATCTTTAGTTCTCGCTTCCAAAAAACTATTTACCCCTTTTTCAGGCACCAAAGGATTTTTTTTTAAAAGTTGTATTTTCTGAAAAGTTGAGTCTTTGAAGATAAGAAAATGAAATATAATAGTTGCAGCACGTGCATAATCTAGTGTGAAACACCATCCGCAAACAAAAACTGGATATTAACACAGACGTAGATCTGTTCCAAATGTACCGTTACAAAAAGCAAAGCATTAGGGACTTCAGTAACTCACTTACCACATCTCTAACAGGTGCTGATAACGACTGAGTAATATCTCTTGTTCCACCAGAAGCAAAGGCAGGAGTAGATGACTTTTGAAGGTTTAAAGGACGAAAATTGGAATTCCAAACCCTTGTCTTTTCTGGACTAGCAATTTTGAGGTTTTTGGGGACATCTATTTCGTTTCTCACCCTTTTTCCGTGAGTAATGTTTATCAGTGCATAGCTAGGCAGACGACAGGCACTACTCCTGCTTCCACTAAAACAATTCCTTGCCAAAGAAGAATGAAAACAAATTTACAAGAACTGTTGACATATACAGAAAATACAAACACATAAAAAGCATATAAGCGTTGCGCTCTACACAATTTTTCACTTGATATTCCAACTTTAGTTTTAAAACTCTAGTTACTCTACCAGACACGAATACTTTTAAAAACGTTTAACTTTCTTCACTGCAAATCAGTTTAACATTTTACCACATTAGCCCATTCTTGCAAATTCTTACTCCAGTGTAAAGAAATCACACCAACGCCTTGAAATTCTCTAAAACCTGTCAAAAAAAAAAAAAAAAAAAAAAACGCAAGCCTTATAATTTGCGTCACATCTCGTTTCCTCTAACTTGTGCACGGCTAACAACATGACTATGAAATCTTACAAATTTTATTAGACGGATCTGGCTAATGCTTGCATAAAAATTTTAGCTTTGACTTTCCGATATAACCTATAAAGTCTTAGTTTGTCAGCAAGCTGCAAAAAAATTATAAGAGAATAAAACCAAAAT
This sequence comes from Enterobius vermicularis, assembly GCA_900576705.1. Taxonomy (NCBI): domain Eukaryota; kingdom Metazoa; phylum Nematoda; class Chromadorea; order Rhabditida; family Oxyuridae; genus Enterobius; species Enterobius vermicularis. Next base: position 9,356 of record UXUI01008910.1, read on the forward strand.
CCTAAATTACTTAAGAGAGAGCGCCAAACGAAAAAGGAATCTTAAGGTCATCCAAGCGTAAAAAAAAGAACAAGCCAAACATAGCTATCTTCTGTGGTAAATTGATCTTTCTTCTGTCTCTTCAAACAACTTAACTTCTTAGGTAATCTGCTACCTTGAATAAAGTTTCCTGATTCTACAAATAAAGACCAATCCCGCTAGCTAACCAAATTTTAAATTTTCGATATCAGTTTGAAAAGGACTGCGAAGTAGTGCAGCACCTAAAAACAGAGCAAAATAGAACCAAAGAAAGAATGCATTTAAAATACCGTATGGATTTGCCACCAAAATAGCATTCATCGAAAAGCACATCTACTTCAGGAGTGTCATTAACGACTGTAATTCCTATAATCGTTCCAAGCCCTGAAAATGGGGCTCCTCTCAAGGGTCTGACACAAACCACGCGGTCAAGCAGTTCAAACTTCGTATCTGGATCTGGCAACGTCCTCCCAGTGTGAAGTTCGTGCTAAAAAAAGAAAAGAAAGTACTGCGAAAACCTTTTTAAAGCAAATTATCAACAAATTTATGATGCAAAACACACAAGTTATTTGCCATTTCACTTCAAAGCAAAACTGCATTCCTAATCTTCCTCTTCTCGTTACAACTAGCCGATCTGCCTCCACGCTAATCTGAATCTCGTTAAAAAATACAACTTGTGAAAGCCCCTCAAGTCCAGTAAATCTACGCATAACTTTGAAAATACGACAATTCTTTAGAAAAATTCTAAACAACAAATCTGCAGAATTCTCATTGTTTTCCAGAATTCTAGAATAAAAAATATCTTAGAAGAACTTCTTCATGACAGTTTCTAACAGAATCAATTTCGTAAAACATTTTTTATTTCCCAGACTGAAACAAATCCATTGAATACTAAACTAATTTGACACTAAAATTTTCAAAACTGCCCAGCTTAAGCAGATTAATCCATTTAAATATGTAATAAACATTCATAAAGATTTGATAAATACAGCATACTACAGCCTATAAAACCCCAGAGGAAACACTTACTCGAAAAAGCATAGACGGCTTGACTGCAAAATGCTTAGTTTTAAACTGCTTCGGAGTTGAAGAAACTATTCGCTCAACTTCCTTTATAGCACTGTCATCTAGAAAATTACCATCAGCGGGTTCCATACTCATCGATGCAGAAGGAAGAGATTTCAGAAATTCTGAGAGTTCTAAAAAAAACAAAGGAAGACCTAATTGGTAAAACCGGCAATTCAAAAAGAGTTAATTAAAGATATAAAAAGGTATTTCATGTCAACAAATCAGAAATCAAGCGCTCTGAATCAATCAAAACGAGAGTCATTTACTGTTTTCTTCACTTTATATAAAGAGCATAAAACCACATAATAAATTTAGGGGAATTGACCAGATGGACTCCACAACAATTAAGCCCCATTTTAGAATTAAAACGAAATGAGTTATGAATCTAACACACCGCGTGTGCGTGCCTCCCTTTCAACTGGATCGTTCCATATTTCTTCAGCAAAATATGCCTCAGTTACTCGTGTCGGGTGTTGTAAGTGGTTAAAAACTTCAGGAAATCTGGAAATCAACTACTGAACTTCTCCAACTTTACAGAAGCTATCCTAGCAATAAAGGTAAGACCACAGTCACAAAAAGCTACGCTACCGCAAATTTATTTTCCAAATCATCGCCTTTCGAACACATGAGGTATCCTAATAAAAAATAGTTTCTTTTAAGTAAATATCAACAACTTTTCACTATGCCTTCTTTCAGTTCTTTTATTCTCAATTACTTCAAAAAAAGCCTGCTATTTAGCAATAAGACCTAACACTTAACGATCTCTTAACATCAATAAAAATAAACTTTCCACTCTGTTCCCTCCAGAAATTTACCTCTTAAAAATCGGCAATATTATCTGGTGACGTTTACGTTTACTTAAGGATAGAAGAATTCGAACATATTCAAAGAAAAATGAAAATTAATAAAATGTTGGAAAATTGCATCATATAGAGGTCTCTTAAAATCAAGAATTACCAAGTACTTCAAAATAGAAGAAGAGGGTCGTAACAGAAGAGGATCAAAAAATCTTTCAAATTATTTAAAACAGAAGTAAAAAAAGCAGAAATTATGAGAAAAAAAGAAACCTTCTGCGGTACTCGAGAAGGACACGGACTGTTTTAAACGAGTAATCCCAAGTGTCATTAATCCGTTTCGCAAATCCTGGGATCTTAAAAAAAATACTTTACACAAGTTTTTTCAACAGCATCTGCTTTACATTTTGAATTCTAGTTTTGGCTAAGTTTCACGGTACCGCCAAATTTTTCTTCGGATTTTTCAGACATAAACCAATGTTCATTCTTTCTGCTCGGTCCTGTTTAGAGCCATACTGCGCTGCCGTGGTCATGATTAAGGGAACATGGCCGGTAATGCGGCTGACAATATTTCTAGTCACTAAAAGCGTTCCAGCTTCAGAAGAATACAAAATTTTGCAGAACAAAGTAACAACAAGAAAGCTTACAAGCTGTACGACGGGCAACTAAATTAATATGAAACCACTGAACAGAGTATCTTTTAATATTGAAAGCTAAATGCGTTAACTCTAGATCGTTTATCGGTAAAGTACAGCGAACTTTAAGCACGCCTGCAATGAAAAATACTTTTAAAACGATTAAGCCAGATGGCAGTAGCTGAAAAGATGAAATACCAATAAATTTGACAAAAAAAATGGTTCGCAAAGTGTTTGGTTACATTGCTTTTTTAGAAATCCGCTGCTCTCGACTACCACTCGGTAGCCGTAAAACTTTGTTTTCGTGTTAGAAAAGAATGCCGAACATCCCACAGGAAACGCCTCCGTAATGGATGTCATATTTGGATACATCCGCCGGTCTTCTAACACATTCTAAAAAAGCCGAATCATAACAAATCACATGCATTACCAACGGAATTGCTCCAACTGCTGTGCAAAACAGTAAAACAAAATTAATCCGGTGGTGAAGAGAGAAGATATAAAAAAAAGTAAATGCATGGAATAAATTCAACAATACTTTCTAAACTTATTTTAACTGGCACAAGAAAATCGAAAGAGAGAAATACCTGTACAACCAGCGGAAGAGAATAAACCTTTAAGTCAAGATCAGAAGTCCACGTTTTCTGTACAACGACTTTTTCTTGTTCAACTAGGGTAGATATGCCAACTAAAGACTTAGCAAAAACAATTGCTTTCCTTTCTCCAACTTCGATCCCGAAGCGCTTGTATTCACTGGAACATGTTCTCTATAAAGACACAAAAAAATCCATTACAATGAAACTGAGAAACATGCAAATACTACGACCGGCCAAATAAAATCAACTCCATACTGCTGAGATTACTTCTAGCCAAGTTGACACTTACTTGAATGCCCCTTAACAATAAAAGTTAAAATATAAAGATCAAAATTATTAAAACGAAGTTCCAAAAAGCGCAGTTGAATGCCCCGTTTTCAAACAGAACTTAAATAGGTCTCAGTTTACAAATGGGATCCACCGTCAGCCAGTCGTAGTATCATCTGGTACTCAAAAAGATGGAAAAAGACGGTTTTGTGCACTGAATAAATATGAGACCGGAAAGCACGCTTATTCGTCATAAGCATGCCACTGATTTCTACTCCATGAAATTATCTGTTAAGCGCTTTCAAACAACCAACTTCCCGAACAGTATAACGGTATTAAACTTCAACACACGAATTTTAAATCACTGCTGAAATGAGCAGACGACCTCCAAGAAAAACCAAAAAGCAGATAACCTACAATAGAAAACAACTAGCAAGAGTAATAGACAGGTTTTTTGCAAACCTAAATGGAAGTGAAATATTCATGATCAGAATTTATACATACTAAACCATGCGAAATGAGTACTGAACGAGCGGTAAGTCTTTAATTAGAAAGTTGAGCAAGCATTAGACGACATCAGGATTTCTCAAGCTGAGACGGGGATCTCCACAACAACTTTTTACACAAAAACTTAACGTTCTATCTATTTCAACGCTATTACCACACTCTAGAAAATATTGGTCATCAACTGTTCCAAAACAAAACCAAAGTAATTTTGAAACTACCTAGTCCTCAGGAAGAAGTGACTGGAAGCTACTAAAATAGATTACTACATTTGGAGATAGCTGGTGGCAGCAATATTCTATTCAAAAAAAAGAAAAAAATAATTTTTTTTTTTTTGCAAAAGAGGAAGACGGTCTCCGTCTATTTAAAAATTACTATACGAATGATTTATAGAATATTTTTACAGATCTTGCGCTTATTTATGACAAATACATCCAGCTGCAATGCATGGGGTATATTACTAATGTGTTTGCAGCAGCAATGAAGAATACAGAAAACAGTTAAACACTTTCGCATGACACGAATAAAATATGCAAATTCTGCAAAATTTTGTGATCCCATCTAAAAATCAAAAAGGAAATTTGAGAAGCACTTAGAGCTTCCAAAAAAGTTTTCGGAAACTTGCTAAACAATTGAAGATAATACAATTAGTAACCAACAGCAAAAAGCATAAAAAATAAAGTACCGTTTAACAAGATCATTGCAGTGGTTCTGGTAAGCACCGCTCTCCAACGGATCAAGTTCCTCACAAGCTACTGTACCATCATCCCCCAAAAGCCATCTATAATTTCAATAAGATTTCTATATTTTTTTACAGATTACATTACAGTCCTTCCCCAAAAACCATCAGCACTTTTAAAAAGATTTTAAGAACATTTAAATGGCAATCACAGACTTTGCTTGAAATGCAATTTAAAGAGATGTAGGAAAAAATTAATACAGTTACTTGGAATCACTGGTCCACAACTGATGAACAAGCCCTTTCTTTAAAATAGGCCATTCTACATACACTTCTTTCCCAAGTAAATCTGAAGCGATTGATGAAAAATCCTTAAAAACTATTAATTAATAACTTTAAGTGACCATTAAATGTCTTGCTGAAAAGAGTCTAAGAAAACTCTGTCAAGAGTGGACAATGCGTAAATGAAATTAGGTTTTTTTGAATAATGTTATTTGAAAAATACTTTTTGAAGTTCTGGTCTTTCAATAATGGACATTATCATTGACTTCTTCAGAGTTGGTTGCTGGAAAATACAGCAGTTAGCATGTCGTAATTCAGAAGTATATGGTATATGTTTTGTTGTTGGAAAACCAGGGAAATAAACATCGAGATGGACACCAGGCAAAAGTCCGTAAACTATTTGGCTTCTTTTTATTCGAAACTCGTTCATATCGATTTCTTGTTTTCTAAAACGTTAAGAAAGCTACCAGAATCAACTTAAAAATGTACAACTGGAAGGAAATTATTAAGCAAACAAATTAGCCAGACGAATTTACATCACCCCTCAAATAGGAAATGTTCAAAAATGATACGACTAATCCCTACTTCGCCACACAATTCTCCATGCTCTCTAAAACTTCGGGTATGGAGGAATCAAGACGTGCGGGATTTTCAAAATCGGTTGTGAAAAGCAAATGCGGACCATGCGAATTCCTTAAGCGTTCCTAAAATAATCGCTATTATAATGAGTAAAAACTTCTTACTTCCGTTTTGACGAGGTAATCCATTACAATAAAGAGGATAACATCTGAGCATCCCCTAAAAAATGAAAAAAATAGAAATAAAATTTTTGTTCCGCCACCTCCTCCGTCAGTCGGGCTGTCTTAGTGGCGACTGCTTCTAATAATCTCTTTTCTTCAATAAACGGAATTAAAACAACTGCTTCCCAGTCATTCTTCTTTCCGTTCAAATCAGTAAGAAACTCGCGAGGGTAAAAATCGTATATAGGGCTAGATTCGTCTAACATAAGTTCCTATAATGAAAATGCAGGTGGTGAATTTTCCAAAAATGACTAATTTTACCAAATAAGCGAAACCAACAAAAAAAATCTGAACGTGATAAAAATAAATCACCTGAAATGGAACAGGCAGACAACTTGCACTAGCTGCCGGAAGCACGGCTAATAGTTGTTCAAATGGATGGAACGGTTCACTAAGTTCAAAATCCAACTTCATATCGGAAAAGTTAAAAACATCTGATATGTATGGTGCATAATGGTGAGGGTAAAACCTAAATTGAAATAATATAATGCGTTAAAGAAAAAAATACAGACGCTTTCTGAGTTAAACGAAATTACATTACTAAAAAAACCGCACCAATTCCAGCTGCAACAACCATGGTAATAGTAATGAAGATTCCACTGAATGGCACGAACGTAACCTTCAGCTTGCTCTTGTAGTTGTTCTTTACTAATATTCTTATACTTCATCTTCTCAGTGTAATACGCCCGCTTATGGTGCTTGAACGCTCTGTTAACAGACGGTGTCCATACTGCCTACAAGAGTAATGTTATTCAGACCCATTCCAGCATAAACAAAAGTAAACAAATGATAAGCACTCAAGAAATAAGGCTAAACAAAACATAACCCTTTCCAAACCATTTTAATAAGCGGAGGCAAGACAGATTTCTTTCTGGTTTCAGCATAATAAAAATCGAAATAGTAATACAATTTTTAAAAGAAACAAGAATCCCATAAATACCAAACGTACGTCCAAGCTATTCTCGTAACTCTTTTCATCAATGGAATCCTCAAAATATTCCTCCGTAGAAAACGAAGCTGCCACATGACCTTCTAAATTTAATGAAACTCAAATAGTTCAAAATAGAACTTATAAAGCTATTGAAGTGTTACAGTGAAACTAAATCCCTCATATTAAAGTCTAAAACTAAAATACGCAAGAAATAAGTAGAGCTTAGGAAGAATCAGTATGGAATGTGCAATGAATATTCACCGTCTAACACCTCCGAGGCAGAAGGGATGATATCACACTCAGCACTTTCTAAACCAGCCTGAGCAATGCTAAATTCGTCATCTTCTTCATCTGTTTCTGAATCAAACACTCCTTTTGTTTCCGGTTCTGACGAAGCAAGTTCAGAAACACTACCGCCGTCGGAGAGCTCATAAGCAACCATTTCTTCTTCCCGCTTCTAGAAAAAACAATTTATAAATGAAAAAAAAGATAGTCGTAATAAAAAATATTATTCGAACTAATACTCCCTCACCCTTCACAAGAGCAACAATTTGCTCTGATAATAATGAGGAAAAACAACTAGAAAATAAAAACATTTTGAAGATACCTCTTCCACCCTCTTAGATCTGAACGCTGCAGCATCTCCAGCTTGTTTGGATTTCAAATAAGTAAGATCATCCATTTCAACGACAAAACAGCGCCGATCGTTTTTGGAGAAAGATTTTAAAAAAATTTCAAACCTTTTTAGGTTCAATATACCATTCTCGTTTATATAACCTATAAAACAGAGTATAACTCCGTCCCTAACTCAAAAAAAAAATTATTTTCAAAAAAAAGGATTGAAGAAAAGTAATTAGGAATCAAAGCAACCACGATAAACTTTGTAACTGAAGTAAGTTATAAGGTTGTTTTGATAGTTAATTAAATATTAATGCCGTGCCAACCATCCAGTCGCGGAAGCACTTCTAAGTAGGTATTGTACAAGGCATCAAGACCATCTTGATGAATATGAACATATGGGAGATGAGGAATAAAATCATTCCCTACTAGAAAACCTAACATTACCCAGTCATCAATTATGGACTCCAAGTCATACTTAAACGAAATTTTGTCCTAAAAAATAGCCTTTTTTAATAAAACCACAAACATTAAGAGTTTTTAAAACTATTTCGCACTACTGTAACTCAATTCTGTTCTTAATAACTTATGAAGTTTCTAATCCTAATAAAATTAAAAAATGTCAAGTGGAAAGAAAAGATAAATATATAACTCCTATTTATTGTTTACCAGTTTTACTCAGTTACTTATCAAAAAACAAATATACCATTAACCTCGAGTGTTTTAAATTCCATTCCAAGATATTCGCGCAAGAGCGAGATATGAAGCAAATGAAAGGTGGTTTTTTCGACACTTGTTCTAAATAAGCAAGAGAAAGAGAAGCAGGCCTCACAAAGAAATAAGTGTTAGTACTCACAATAAGCAGCTAAACAAAAAATACCTTTGTGATTTCGAATTATTTCTAGGGCGACCAAACTGAACTTCCTCTCTTAAAAGAGAAAAATGCGGTTCATGAGAGCAGGCACCAAGCATTATCTATAACTTGTAAATAAAGTTTGACATCATCTATTTATTTAGTTATGAAAAATACGCTTACTAAATCAGCATCGAGACCATACAAACAATGTCTCGTATCTGGATCATAATCTGGCTTCGATCGTTCAGTTCGAATAAAATCCATAATTTTATGTTCACCTTCTCCAGGGCACTAAAATTGAGATAAGTACAGCCAAGAGAATTAAAAAAGTAAAGAAAAAAAAATTACTGCACTAAAACACCCAAAATATAGCAGAATATGCATCACAGCCTTCTCTTGCAAATCAACAAAATATAAAATAAAAGTTATTGTATAATGATAAGACTTGAACCTTAAACAAGAAAAGCAGGAAGTATTTTGCATAAAATACACTTAAAAATTCTTGAAAAACAAATCCAATTACGTGAGCCGCAAAAAAAAAAAAAAAAGCAAAAAAACTACGAATTTAAGACAAACATCATGTCCAGATAAGTATATGCGGATTCCCTGCCACAATGGATCCGTTGTTATCTTGTACTGAATAAAATATTGTAAATGGGTATGCAACCGCGCCATAAACTGAGTACCTGAAAAAATATTTAAACTTAAAAATAAGGGTACCGCGACTGCGTTGAGCAAAACAGTTAGAATTTACCAGGAGTAATACAATTTGAATCAAAACGCCCTTCCTGCGAAACTTCTTTTCCTCTACTTGCCGCTAGTTTATAAGTCATCTCCGCATTTTTGGCAGACCTTAAAAGGCGAGTCAAAGCAATATTGTATGAACGGGAAGAAATAGTGTTCAAAATAGAGTATTGCACAAAAGTTACATAAAACGCCTAGCACGCTGCTGGTTCATCTTTGCACGAGGAGCAACTCCATCTACAGCCATAAAAAAGACTTTTTTGGGGCATATGATCCCGAAAAGAGTCTAAAAAGTTATTAGTAACAAAGCAGGTCGCTGTGAACTAAAAGTACACATGTCAAAAGAAACCAAATTACTTCTATATAATGAAATATATCACGAAAAATCTCCTCTTCTGAAATCCTGAAGAATACATCTTCATCATTAGGATGCGAACAACCGTGAATAATACCGTTCATATCGAAGTAAAGATTATCAAATTCAGGAATCTAAAGGGAAAAATAGTGAAAGATTAAAATTTTATTTTAAAACTAAAAAATTTAGTACTCTTCAACACGACAGCAATGTGACAGAATTACCAACAATTATAACATCTAAAGAATTTGTAAACAAGCAAATAAATAACGAAACAAAAATTTCGTCGTTTAAACTGACCTGGCCAGCAGAAACGATCTCACTGAGACATGGATAACGTTCGCTTAGCCATCGGTAGAATTTTGGAACTCCCATTTTTGACACCAAACTTGAGTTCAACGATGACTAGAATATACAGGAATAAAGCATAGATCCTGCCGTGGCAATTTTATAACGTCACTTTAATCAGAAGTCAAAAAACTATTACCAAAAAGTAATGGTTAAAAATTTAGGCGTCAACAATTAAATAGGAAAGCAGAAAAAATAAACAAATTTATTTTACTAATTCTAAACAAAAAATAAAAATAAAACAAAAAAAAAAAAAAAAAAAAA
>UXUI01008911.1:10097-23018 GCA_900576705.1 Enterobius vermicularis
TTTTCACTTCTGAAAAGGCCCTTCATGTAAACCAAACAACTGGTGGCTTCTACTGCTGCTCATCACTATGACAGACCTTTTGCCGTGACCCAAATTAACTATTCAACTGCTCTTTTCAGGACAAGTCTTAGTTGAGAATAACGACTAATGTCTCTCCCAAATACCTTTCACTTGCAAGTGGCAGTGTAATCGGAAGTCAGCTGCACAGGCACTCCGGTCTCGCATACTTGTGGCTAAGTCCAATCGGTTTTAACAATCATACAAAATATAAGCTTGTGAAAGCGTGAGACTGCGTTAAAATGGCTCACAATTAGGTGGGCTTCAAAATGGAGAATTTTTCAAATAGTTATTGAAAGAAATTTACCTGCAACAAAATAACAGCTGACCAGCTGTGTAGAAGCTGTTTTTGGAAATGCAGTCCCCATAAGTATTTTGCTTTTCTTATTTGAGATAGAAAGCGGTAAGGATCCCTGTAATTACAGAAGACTGGAAAATGAAAAGGAAAAAGTATTTCGCAGAAGTCGGGGAAGAGATAAAATGCAATTTTCTTGTCAGCGGACTCCTAGCTAACTTGATCATTGAGTTTTTAGGTGCGCAGTACCCTGCTTTTAAGATTTCAAAAATATTGTAAGCCGTTAGGTAAGCATTTTGAATTTAATTGGAAATCAGTTGTGAAGCAAGCAACCAATATTTACAAAAACTGCCTTAAAAGGGCTGAATAAATTTGGGCAGGCTTCTTCTTCAACGCAAATGATGCAGAAAGAACGAATCACCACTGTTCAAATCGGAAAAACTGCGACTCAAAAATGGGTTTTACAATTAATTTCCAGAAAAGCCGCAATAATTCAAAGGAATTCACAAAAATGAAGGAAAGCGCAAAAAATTCGAAAAAGTTTTTATCACTTTTCTGTATTCCAATACGAAAGCTTAGAACAAAATAAATAACAAAAACTGTCTAAAAAAACTACTTTAAAAATTACTTCCATCACCGGTTATGTAAAATTTGGAAGGAAGAGGTACAGCCGGAAACCCAACTTTCATCAACGCAAAAATGTCAAAGTAAAAAACAGGTAATCTTTATGGAAACAGTGAAAAATACGAAGAAGACGATCAGTTCTCGCAAATACAGTCATTTTAGAAAAAATGAAAACGTTGACAACCAGGAACATTTTTTGCAGCGGAAAAAATTTGGAAACTTGAGAAAAGCTGAACATCGAGCCACGGTGAAAGCCGAAAAAAATAACACTGAACTTTCAAACTTGCTTGTAAATGTTCTGAAATGTATCTGGCAAATCCGAAACTTTAGCCAAATCTAAATAAAACATTTTTCAGCGGTGACTAGAAATTTTGAGGAAGTCCATCTTGAGGAAGAAATTTTATTGCTTAATGAAATTATTGAGGGTATTGAGTATTCTGCTCTCTTTCACATAAAAAATGATCTACCAGAGGTGTAATAATCACCATCTAGTCCCCAAAGATCCTACTTTTAAGATAAAAACTCCTAAAATTCATTACGAAACTATTCCAAACACACCAGCAAGCAAACAGATACCAATATGCAGAGGCCAACACAATGCTGCAGAATTCAGGCAAAGCTTAAACCCCAGCGGGACCCAAGTAGAAATTTTACTTTTGATGTACCAAAGTTTAACATAATAAACACGTTTGAACACTAAATATTCGCGGATTTTTAGAGGTAAATTCCTTCAGCGAATCGCGTAAAGCAGAACTCAACAGCGCAAAATTTTAACAACAAATTTCGAGTTTTTGCTTCTTTGGTAATTTGCATATGAACTAACGGCTCAGTGTAATATACATTAGTATAAACTGAACTCCTAACAACTTAGAAATATGGCCTATACAACAAACCGTAAACGAGGAAATTTGCTATCAGAATTTTGAGCTGTCAAGTTTTTCTTTGGGAAAATGTACTTCGAAAAATCCGCGAATATTTTTTGTTCAAATGTGTGCACTATGTAAGAATTGGACATATTGACGGTGGACCAACAATATGGGTTTTTCTGGGGGTTTAAGTTTCATCTGAATTCTCCAACAGTCTCTTGGTCTTTCTACGGTGTTGTGCACATCTGTCTGAAGGGTATGTTTGCGTTAATGCCGTAATAATAACCTTGGAAGTATCATCGTTAAAAGTAGGGTTTTTGGAAGCTAAATTGTGATTGTTTTAGTTGCAGTGAATGGTCGTTTATGTGAGAAGTGGTAGCTGTTCCATAAAATAAGCTTTTTCCTGGCATCTCTAGGTGTTGCTGTATACTGCACATTTAGGTTTTTCAAAAATGCCGTATCAAGTTCGGTATACGACACAAATGGATTTATTTCCATCTGAAAATGCGTTACCGGAATACCTTTGTACAGACTGGCGATGTCTAAATCGCTGCCCTGACGTAACATGTGAAGAGTCATCGCTTCCATCCATCCATTATTCTCTTCCGCCTTACCTAAAGCTTTTGGGATTTTCCATTTCCTTTCACATGGTGCGTGTCAAATGAAATCAATTTTTTCGGAAGTTTCAATCAGTACTTTTAATATAGGACTTTTAAGACTTAACTAGTTGACTCCAAATTAAAACTCATTTCATCATTTAATTTTAGCTAAAAGAAGAAGAACAAATCCGGGAAACCTTTCATTACATACAAAAACTCTGTTGCGGAATTTCTTTTGGTGGAGGAGAAGCTCTAATGATAGAATTGGATAAATGTCTCTCTTACCTTAGTATGGCTGTTCAGGTCGTGTTCAGCGCGTTTTTCTCTTCTAATTTTTTTTTTGAAATACACAAGAGTAAAAGTAATTTTGTTCATCCAAATGATGAAGTAAAGGCACAACCTTTAGTTTTGTTCGCACAGTCGTATTCGATTTTTAATAGAGGAAAGGTTTTAGAATCTAACCCTTAATGGTGACTTAGCTCCGCTCAGTTTCATTGCTTGTTGTTTCAAAAATCTTTTGGTCCGAACGGGAACGCTGGGACAGTATGCTTGTGATAGTGACACGCTTAGCACAGGAGTTATCGAAAATGTACTTATTACTAAAATTCTCGCAGATTCACTTTAATTTGGGTGCTTTTTTGTTTGTAATTAATTCTAGCGTTGCATTACGCCTCTTTAACTGTGATAATTTTTTTTTATTTTGTTCAGAACTGTCGTTTCCACTCCATCCTTCTTGTGTGGACAACTGCCCTTCGAGTCTTCTTTACTTTGAAAGGTCATTTTCTGTTTTAATTTCTACTACTGGCACACTTGACTTTAATATTTTTGGCGTTTCCCTGTCCATCTGTATTTTCTTTTCAGGTACTGTTGGTGCGGACTTACTGTGCCCACCGTTAGCGAATGAGACCTCGCTAGTATCCCAAATAGCTTTATTTCTTGCTTACAGCCTTCTTGTTGTTACTAGAGTGACGGTATTTTTACAAGATATTCCTTTTTGCCTCACCTCCAAAACATTTTATTTCTTTTTTGGTCATAATATAAAAAGTTTCGCTAACAGCAGTGCTCTCTCAGAAGATTGTTTTTCAGAGGGTTTCATTCATTTGTAATTGTGTAAAGCAGGCTTGGGACCAGCTACATAACACACTTGGTGAAGAGTTCTTTTCAACTTTTGAATCTCTGCTTGGCATATGTTTGGGTTTACAAGCATGTCCACTTCCGGAGAATCCTGCATCCTGTTCGTACTTCCTTTTTTATTTGATGGTCACTGCTTTCTAGCACTTGCAGAGTCATTCTTTGTTGATTTAGAATTGTCAGTTTCTTGTTATACCTTAATTTAAGTTATGCTGTTTGACCTTTACGAAGCTCGTGGCACGCTTGATGCGACAGTTTTTTTGAACGTTTTCTGTGCTTTAGGACCGAAATACGGGAACCTTCTCGGTCTTAGTAAGTACTTTTTTATGTTTCGCGGTGTTTATTTCCAAAAGTGTATTACAAGCAAAAGGTTAGGTTCTCATTGCTCTTACATTGAGACAACTATAACTCAACGAGTATCGAATTAGTGTTACAGGTAAGACACCCAAAGACTGCATGCGTTGTTTGGATAAAATAGTTTCTCGTATACCCGATGATGAAACTGTGCTAAAGTTTGTCTTTTCTATGTGTTTAATGTAATAAAATTTTAGTTTATTTTTATTGCATATTTTGTCTATTTTATTAAATTGAAGTTTAACAAGCGTATTTGATTTGAAGCAAGCTCTGTACTTTCTTCGAGGGGTGTAGTGAAAACGAAGTGCCTGGAGCTGAACTGATTTTAAAAACTTTATTCAACCGTTTGGCGCAAAGGTTGGTAGATCCTTTTGCAAAGGTAAAATCTTTTGGAATAAATAACGAATTATTTTTTTGTTTAATACTTTTTGTTTTCAAGACTTCGTCGTTTATGCCTGAAAGTGGTAAGCAGTGGCTGAACTCTATCCAAAGGCAAGGCAGTGGGGTGTCGGGAGATATTGATCGTTCCGACCTGTGGGCATTGTTTATTCGAATAGTTTTTATTCTTGTTCCTCGTAAGTCGAAGATGTCGCAAATACATTTCGCTTCTTTAACACTATACAGAAATAATAGCAAATAAGTGGCTTATTTTAATTAATTTGAAGAATCCAGAGGTTTTTTGTTATTATTATAACGTTATTTCAGTCTAGCTTCTTTTTCAGGCTCAGATGTGGCTTGGCAGTCGTTGAAATCACATCTTTTCGCAAAGTTTACTGTTAAAAAGTTACGAAAAATGCCTTTGCAATGCCTTGTTCAGTTGATATCAGTTTTTCTTTCATTTGCTATTACAGCAGGTGCATTTCCTTCCCAGATATAAATTCGGAAGACTTATGTTTTTTTTTATAACGTATTTTTTTCTTTAGACCTACAACAGGTAAGCGAAAGGATGCTCCAGCTATTTGCAAGTGCGTTTGAAAGTTGTCAGGCAAGTCACATCCGTATTTTATTACGTGGTCTTCATGCTGTCATTGAACTGCATCGGGAGAGACGGTTAGATGATAGCAAAATTATCAGTGCTTTAGTTTCACGTGAGTTAGTTACAGTTCTTTTTTGTTAGAGTATTCTTAGTTAATCCACATGTAAGATAGAATACGGAAGAAACTACTATTTTTCAGTTATGGAGAAGCTTTCTGAGGTAGAACATAGCGTATTCTACTTGGAAAATTACCTATATGTGTGCGATAGGCGAGTACCTGTAAGAAATTGGTTTTGAATTATCAGTTTTAAAATTGTGATACATATGGTCTAGTTTCAGCCTAATAATTTTGCGAAGTTTTTGGAATGTATGAATGACGTGGATGTATGTCGAATGTTTGAAGCATTAGCGAAGCATAATAATGTCAGTGATCTAATTTGGAATATAGCAGTAAAGAAACTGAACTCGTCTTTTTCGAGTCAAGCAATTTTTTTTACTGCTTGTCAGGTAACAGTCTGGTTTCACCAGGTCTCCCATAAGAACATTTTTGCTCCAATTACTTTTTTTTTTTTTTAACGTATTAGCTGTCTATATTAGTTTGGGCATTTTGCAGTTGAAGGTAATTTCTGCTCAAAATCGCTCAATAGCTGTTCAAAAGATGGGTTCAGTTGTGAAAGCGTTACTCATTAAGAAGAATGTGTCGGTCAATGCCTGTTTTTATTTTCTTGATTGTCTTTCGCAAAACTCGGGACCAAATTCTATTTTCTTTTTCGAGACTTTATTTCCTGTTTGGATGTATGTTCTCCTTTCGAAACCGGATTCTGAAGGTGATTTGATATACAAGAAATTATATTTGATCGACATGCTGACGTCTACACTTTACTGGTTCGGTTAAAAATTGCAGGTTTACGAAACGTTTCACGACTCATTTTCATTAGTTTTCAAGAATTTTTGGCAGATAGAGGCATTACGGTAACAGGGTTTGATTGTAATTATTCCAGCAGTTCTGATGTTTTCAAAAGAATATTTGAGGTAATTTTATAGTGCAAAGGGAACTGAAGTTTTCTTAATTTCTATTTCATGGTTTAAAATTTCTTTTGGTGTATTTTGGTATGGCGTATCCTTTCGTATATAATTTTTATGCCTACAATTTTTTTTTAGAAGTTGGCTATTTTGCCTGGTGGAAGTTCGATTTCTGCTAAAATTTATTTGGAACGTTGGTTAGGGGATGTAGTGCCCGGATTGAGTGCTTCTTTGCAGAAATTAGATCTTAAGGAGGCAGAAAATAGTACAAAAAATGTGTCATATATTTTTCAGTTTTGTTCAGTACTGATATTTCGACACCCAGATAAAGGTGAATTTAACAGTTCACCTTTCGTCCGGCTCTGCAAACTTTATCTGCAAGGCATTGTAGGTTTTTTTAATTCTCTTGTAACACTGCGATGTTATGTAATCTTTCTTATTTTATTAGTGAATGATTTGTTTCGCTGTTTTTCCTCTCACTTCTGCAACTTATTTGATATCTTCACTTCTCTGTCAAATAGGTTTAGTGTTTGTTTCCTTGTTTCCTTAATTTATCTTTCTTTTTTCTCTTTTGAGTTTAAGCTAATTTCATAAGTTTCTTAAATGTTGCTTGTACTTCTAAGTCTTGGTGACGCACGCATTTTAAAATTTTAAGGGTAAATATGCAAGAGGTATGTAACTGTCGTTTAAATTCCTTTAAAGTGCAAACAGAGGTAGGAGTAAAGGGACATAGTTCCGTGAGTTGCCTGTTGGGTGTTTTGTGTTACAATTGGCTCCTGCTCTAAATGCATTGCCCCTTTTAGCAAAATGTTTATCAGCCTTTTTTAGCTGCCTGTTTAATTGTTGAGCAACAGTTTTGTCGTTGTTTTTAAGTCTTTCTTCCTTGCCTATCACGAGGACAGGAAGATTTCATGCTTTTTTGTATAAGGTGCCTGGAAGTAATCTTTTTATGCACTTATTTCACTCATATTAAAATTTATACAGTGCGGTAGTTTTAACTTCAGGTTAACTTTTTTTCCTCTCCTGTTATATCTTGAAAGTTTTTCGTCTCCTCGTTACTTCTAACTTTTTCTAGGGGAGAGGAGGGGGCTTTAAGTTGTAGAGTTATTGCTCTGCATGAGGCATAAATAAGATGATAATTGGCGTAAATTGGTAGTCAGAGCTAATGAGGACAGGATGTTATGAGTATCAAATTGAGAGAATTTACAAAAGCAAATTTGAAAAGTCTTTTGTGTTAGTGGTGCTAGTGGTTGTTATGCTTGGGACTTGAATCACTGATAAAAAGGAAATATGCAGATTTTCACCGAGGCATATAAAACGAGTATTCCCCCCACTCTTCTATACTTTTATGTCTGCATTTTTCAAGTAAAACCCTGTGATAAATTGCTTGCTCCGTATTTGCAGTCAATTCCGCACTGTTTTAATAAATTGAAATTATGATAATATATTATAGAATTACAGATTTATCAGATTTCTTACAGATGTCTTTTATTTCGTTTACTTTTAACACTAGTGGTACAACTCTGATCAATTCATTTCGTTTTTCCAGCTGCTTAATAGAGACTTTGATGTTTCTTTTCTGGAAGAATGTGTTCCGAATTTCGTGACGGGTTTACTTCGACTTCCGGTATCCACTGTACCATACCTGCAACGTTTGCTGGCAGATATAATTATTAAATTTGGCTCTATTTTTACGTTGAAACAGATTCTGCTGGACCGATTAAAAGGTCAGCCAGATGTTGTCATGGCTCTCCGTAGAGGACCTTCCAGGGATGTGATGTTGCAGAAATTTTTGTTTTTACTTCCTGTATAATTATTCTTAGTGCTTTGGAGACTATAGAATTATTTCAGTTTTTAGCTAATACTAGATTGCATAGCAACTGTCGTCCTTCACAAAATTATCTCTTGAGTAGAAGTTTTGGTGGTATTTTTTGTTGTTTTTCTGTAGTCATTTGGTCACATTTCCTTTTTTTTTTTTTCGAATTACTTGTCTTTCATTTTTCAAGTCAAGTCATTATTTATTACCAGATCATGTCTGTAAAGTCTGGATTGTATCTGTCGCGCTTGTTCAATGTTAACAGATTGCTCGAAGGATTCTATGATAGCAATTGGATCTTGTTGACGCTACTTTAGCTGCTCTTCGCTTAATACTTGTTTGCCAACATTTCAAAGTTTTTTCTTTTCTTTTTGAAATCTGGCAACAATGTAGCTTGTTCAGCTCTGAGCGGTAAATTAAGCATTTCAATAGTAGACTGAAATTTCCTTTTCAAAATGCAACGGAATGAAGTTCAGAGTAAAAATATCTTTTCGACCTTTGTGTAATGCTATATTAAGTTGTTCCAAGATTTTAAATTGGCAGCTATACAGCCATGAGCAGTGAGACATTTATTGCTTTGAGTATGGTGCAAAGCGTATAGTTATTAAAATACTTTTGATAACACAAAGGAAAACAATTGCTGTCATAAAAGAGTTGGGTTTCTTTTTCGGAATTGTTGCCGTAGTGTAAATTTTCTTATAAATTGTAAAAAAAAAAATCTTACATATGCTCATTGTAAATTCTACCCAGATTTCTTAAACTGTTTACTGTCAAGTCTAAACTATAGGTGCAAGGCAAGAAAGCATTTTTTTTTTGTGCTTAACACTTCGTGTGATTGGCATTCGCAGACAACAAGTTTTTTTTAACGGTACAAAGTTATTTCAGGAAGTTTTCGTGGTCTTCGATTGAGGATCTCTGTTTTCAGCATATCGTTTCCTAGAAATTTATGTTATGGGCGTATTTCTCTTTCTTCATATAATTTAAAATTTATGTTGCGACTGATTGGTATTAAAAATGCGGCTTCGTAGAAGGTTCTTCGGGATAATAACAGTATTAAAATCATTGATGACAGTTCAGTTTTGATGTGTTTTTTGTTTTCAAGTGTTTCAGTTTCGCTCAAATGTTTGTTTGATTAGATTTCATGGTGTGTAACTTACAGCTTTTTTTTTCAAAGGGATATTGGTGCTTTCCTTTGCACTTTTTTGCTTCATCGCTGTGTCTGCTGTGTAGTAATTTTGCCTAATAAAACAGGGGATAAGTTGTTCATAGAGAATGCAGTCAGCTTGTATTTATATACTGTTTTGCATATATATATATATATATATATTTTTTTTTTTTTTTTGGACTTCTCGACTAGACTGGAACAGAATTTGTTGGTTAAAAGAATTTGTTTTTCAATGTTTTCTATTGAGAAGAAAAAATTATTTTTGGAACGGGGAAAATATAAACATAAAAATAAAACAAAAGTCAGTAACGCTAAGTGTTGCACCTGCAATTGCTAAAATGTTTTTGCACGTGACTGTCTGGTGAACTGTCCCGTTTAGTCACGTATAGAGTTGGCCAATTTAGCGAAGATAATTGTTTCTTGTTTTATATTGGTCTCTTCATATAATTTTGATTTATAGGCATCAAAGCTGTAAAACAGTGATAGCAAACCTTCAGACAAATGGGTGTTTTCATTAAAGGTTTATGCATTTGTTTTGTGATTTTACTGCTGTTTTATTTGCAACTTCCAAAAAGGTAAAGTTTCTTTATTTTTTAATAACTGTTTGGGTTTGTTGACTAGAGAAACGTTCATTGTTTGCAAAACGACTGCTATTATTCAGAACAAATTATTTTAAAGACTTTTCTGTTTGAAATATATTATCTCTTGTTACTTTCTTTTTTTTTGATATCTTGGTTGTAATATCGCTGATAATGACTGCTGAATACTTTTAGATATCAAGAACTATTCTTTTCGGTATGTTTCACCACGGAAAATACTATCAGCTGTATTTCGAGGATATGCGATGGTGGTAAATTGGCGATTACTACCAACTTGTTTTGCTCCATTTTTCAGGTAACCTTTTTTTTGTCAAAACTTTATACTGCAGAATCTTCTTTTTATTTTTTTTTTTTATGACGCTGTAATGGCAGTGATTATTTGAAGGAAAATAAATATATCACTGATGGTTGTCCAAAATGTTATGAGAAACAATTAATTTTGGTTTTTTTTTGAAAGATAGTGGTATCTGGACTTATTTATATTGATAATTAACCTTCAAGAGAATTTTCTGAATTTTTCAATTATTGACTGCTTGAAAAAACCACTTTTGTGCAGCTCAGTCCTGTTGCAAGGAATGCCTGCGTACTGTTTAGGCTTCCTTTTGTCCCAATAAGCTTCAGTAACCTTTGGTTCTCTATAGAGTTTTCCTTCAGATTATTTACCTAGCAGAGAAAAATTCTATTTTCTCTCAGGTCTCTCCATGGAAAAGTGTATTCTGGCATAGAAATCTGGCCAAACCCTTCTCTTTGAGATTGTTTTTCTAGTGGGCTGCAGAGAATACCGTGACTTGAGATTTGAGGTAGTCGTCAGATTTCCAGAAGCACTCAAATCTGCAGTTTTTTGCATAAGGTTAGTAGCAGAAATTGAAAAAGGCTTTTTATAATTTTTCATACAGAGAGTTTGACGGATTCAGAGTATTTGTGTTTGCGGCCATGTTTTTTTTAAGTGTCACTACTGGGCCTGTTCAATCTTTAGGAGCTTTGTATACTTTTATTAATAAACTTTTTAAAATTCTTGTTTGAGTGTGAATCTTTTCGACATATTCTATATTACAGAGAATCGACTTTGCTGTCAGTGGAGTGTTTTATTTGGTCATATTTGAATCGTGTAGGTAAAAGGTGCGTGGAAATTGTGCATGTTTGTTGAAGTACTGAAAGGTGAATAAAATGAAACGAAAACTTTTAAGTACGAAAAATAGTCAGACGTATGAGGAAAAATGGGTGCTTTATGGTGGGTTTCATAAACTGTAATAGGTTTCAGAACTAATACTTATTCTTTATTAAAAGGTTTTCAATTGTAACATCGGTTATTGGTGAGAAAAACAATGTGTCTTTTTGGTTCATGTAAATAATAGCAAACGAAATAGCGAATTGGAAGTTGGAAAAAGAGGAAAAAGTAAATTTTTTGTTTTTCTTCTCAAAAGTTTGTTAAATTGGATTCACAACAATTCAGTACGACAGACAGAGCAAAAAAAGATACTTCTATATATGTGTTTGAAATATTTTCCATCGTTTTTCTTTCGGGGCCCTAGTACTCCGCTTGACCTTGTTTCCTCGTACCCATATAAGGTAGCTTACTTGATCCAAAATTCCTTCTCTCTCTTTCTTGGGTAATGCCGATAAATAGAAGATACCCTACGAAGACGGCAACTTAAGTGCTTCTTGTACTCTTTAGTTTTTAAACCGTCAGCAAAATTAGTAACGCTCGTCATTAGGAGGAAATTGAATGTTGCAAATACAGCTTAACGAAAATCTCCGGTTACAAAGTTTGTAGCAAATTCACTTCTCTGTCTTGATGTTTTAGCTTTGTTGGACTTTAAGCAGTTTAATTTGAAGTAATTATGTCTTTCACTTTTTTTTAGATTTTTTTACTGTAAAGAAGAGGTGAAAGTGGACGGTTTTCAGATTTTGCTCTCTTAATTTGAGAATTGATGAAATGTTATTTTTTTTTTTCTTCTGAGAGTTACTTCAGGTACCAGTGATGTTTGGAAATAAAGCGAAAGAGCTCAACGACTTGTATTTTTGGATTTAAGTTCCGTGTCTACGTGTCACAGAGAAAACTGATCGTACTAGTCAATTTCTTCTATTTTTAGCTAACGCGTTGAGATTCATGAACATGAAAAATGTATAGCAAAACCACAATCCTTTCTAATCTGTTTGGCCAACTTTTTAGACATATTACAGCATTATTCTTTGCCTAAAATGAAACACTTTTGGCTGCGTTGCAAAGCTCTAAAATTTATCGGTGTTATTTTTTTTTAATTGATACTTCTTAACGGGAAAACATCGCCACTTTGGAAATTTCCTTGTTCTTATTTTTGACTTGATCTTGTCTCGTGGCTTTTTTGTCGAGGTGATTTCGAACAACAATTTTTCAGCTCACCTTGAAGGCAGTTTTTTCAGTGGTACTTTTCAGTTTTGGTTCGTTGTTCGTACAATATTTTAACAAATTATATAATTGGAAAGGCAAGAGAAAAATTCTTTTTCAACTTTTCTGGTTTCAACATTTCATGAAGTATTTAAATCAGAAATAATCGAATTTTTATTTGCGAGTTAAATTAACCGAGTAAAAATGAGATTTACGCGATGTTAAGGGCAAATTCTGCCACTCTTTGAATTTGAAAATTTTAATTTTCAGACATTTACACTTTAGCTGGCACTTCAGATTTGATTAGATGGCTCTAAATAAACTCAATTCTTCTTTTATTAATTGATCGGTAGTGGTATAGATTTTCAGCATTTAAAATTCTTCTTCAGCTTTGACTTTTTTTTGGTTTAAATGAAAAATAATTGGCTGTTGTTTCTAAAATTTACTAACTTGTTATGATGTCTCTTAAGTTAACAAATGAAGCACTTATTGCAACTGTAGCCAATGTTCCAACTTTTCTGTTCAGAACCTTATCTGATGGGTAATTTTATTGAGTTCGTCAACTTATTTTTTTCAGTACAGTACAAATGTCAATCATTTGAAAATTTTTTTTCTAGTTTATTATTTTATATTTTAATTTGTCTTATAGCTGTTCTTGACTACCGAATAAGCGATAGTTGAAGCCTGCAATTTATTATTCTTCAGATGGTCTCGAGAATCACTGAAATTCTTTTCCTTTCTCTTGGACTCTCCAGTGGTCGCGTCGCCCCACGACACTCGCGAGTTGATTGTCTTCCAATTCCAAATGCGAACAAGGAAAAGTGCATTGAACTAGGATGCTGGTGGGATAATGATTACGAAGAAGTACGTATGACAAATTAACTGTATAGAGCTCAAAAACCTCGGTTATTTTCTGTAACAGAAAGCATAATCTCAAATATTCTTTTAGCTGCCGCTCTTCTGAATAATATTCTTCAAATAAATGGCAGAAAATACACTGTTGTTTTGAAAAATTATTTTGAAATACTGTATTTGTACTTATACCACA
>UXUI01008914.1:10010-22946 GCA_900576705.1 Enterobius vermicularis
TCTACTTTTTGCAAAAAAGAACGAGCTTAAATTTAGTTTATAAGTAATTTTTTATTTTAACAGTGATTCCTCAGTTGAAGTATTCTGAAGGAATGGATTATTTCAAATTAAGGTATCAAATTTGGATTCTTTTTTTGTTTGCTGGGGGTGACAAATATGCTGTTTATAACTGCTAAAAATAAATTGCTAGTGAAAAGTTGTTGAACTACGACAGTACATCGTTGTTTTTAGTGAACCAATATGAATACTTTTATGCTGTTCCATTTCTTTCTTTTTTTTGCTCTAACAATTTATCATCATTATAATATCAGTGGCAAGTTTGTTGTAAACAGCTTCTGCGAGCATCGTTGACCTGTAAAATTGACAGGTGTAGACAGCAGAACAACGACAAATGATGATTATCTATATTTGAAACGGGTGTTTGATGTTTACTGAATTATGAGATGAAACTGAAGTTTGTTACTATCAAATTTATAGTTTTTTCTTTTTATCAATAAGCATATAAAGTTTTTTTTGTCTGTATGACCTTTTTTGACAACTTTTTTTGTCAAAAATAAATGAATGGAAACTGGAAAAGTGATTGGTAAACTGGTTAAGAAAAATTAGCAGAACCAAAATGTTACATTGTTTTTCTGCTTTCACATTTTTACCTGTTTTTACTTCAAATTTTTCACTTCATAAATTTTGTACTTTTTTTTCCTTAGACAGTTATGTTTTTTCAAAATTTGATTCTGTTTTTTTTTTGCTTTTTGGGCTGACATTTAAATATTGTTCAGAACAGTTTTATTGATAATATTGTTTAATTTAAGATTTATTTCTCTGCAATAAACTACCAATACATTAGTGAAACAGTAGAAAAAAAAATATAATGATTAAATCTGTATGGTCAATTTGGCAAATTGAAAATTACTGTTTGCATTTATAACTTTTTTCGTTGAAATGATACAACTTTTTGCAGCACTTTTTTGTCTTCGTTTTGAACTCCAAAAAATTTCAAAATGCTGTCAACGTTTGCAATTGGATTTATTTATTTTTCTTTTTTTTTTTGTTTTTAGTTTGTCATCTGTATTATTTATTGTTTATTTCTGTTTCTTTTGTTTATACATTTAGGATTTCTAAAGTTTGGACAAAGATTTGTAATGCACGGAATGATGGAACAGTTAAAATTTGGTCTTTTGGAACCTGTTGTTGACGAAAACTAAGCATTTTTAGTGCCTCTCCTCTTAGAGAATGGCAGTTGGTACGGCTTTAGCAGGTATGGGAAATAGACGTCAAATTCTAATTGAGGACTTGAAATCAGGTGCTCTGATGCTTCAGGACAAGTTTCAAAACGCAGTGCAGTGGAATCTGGCTAATTACTTGTGAAGATTTTACTTCATTTTTCTTTCCTTCTCTTTAATAATCCTGTATCGGATCCAGGATGGAAGGGTGAGGAGGGGAGGTAGGAAGAGGGAAAAAAGCAAAAGTGGTTAGATATTTTACCTGAATACGGAAGGATAAAATGAGTGCTTGTTACTGGGCTATACTGATCGACATTATATCAGCTTCAGTTAGATTTTTTTGGTTATTTTTTTGCTGTTGGGACTATTCTAAAATTATTGCTTTATCTTCACCTAACTCTAGATAAATTAGCTTTAACTTTTTTTTTTTTTTTGCTACTTCAACAGCTCTTCGGCGTACCTGTTGGGAAAACATGGCTGTTTTTTTTTTTTTGATATGCGTTTGGATTGCCGGATTTTTTTGAGCAGTTAGTTGTCAGAATGTCGATTAAAAAGAAAAAAAATTTAGTGGTGGGCGAGAGGCAACATAAAATACAAAAACTGTCAAATTTATTCAGTCGCTCTTATACCAGTTCGTTAGGGTTGGCACGTTCATCGTTGCATTGGTGTGGAAAGTTTGTTTTAAGCATTAACATAGGTTGTGTTTTAGTCAGTCGCAATAATCTGTGAACGTTTTATAAGCTTGCTTTTCGTCTATTTTTAATTTGCAACACTTTCTGGTGGCACTTTTTTAATATTTACTATCATTCCAAAAATGATTTTAATTTTAAATATTGTTGCATTGTTGGATGTTTAGGTGGTCCTTCTCTTTAAGAAACTTTAAATTCAAATTTTGCGGATAAAAATTCTAATTTTTTCGCAGTTTAGAAAAAGAAGGGTTTTTTTTAAAATTCCGGAGTAAACGAATTTCTTTTTAGACTACACTTTCTGCCAATTCTTTATTGGGCATTTTTAAAATGCAGGCAATTTTTTGACTTCAATAAATTTCTGCTGTGCATAAATGGGAAATTAATGTTTGAGGTAAAGGTTTTCGTAAAGCATTTCTTTGCGCTCGTGATGCAGCCTTGATTCCGACAAGAATACTCAGTTTTTAAATGCCGTCACCAAGTAACAGTGGCGTTCAAAGCACCTTGTGTTTTAAGCAGATTTTTTTTTTAAGGTACTGAGAAGTCGGGATGAAGGTTTTAATATTATTAGAGGGATATATCTTCTTTGAATTCGGAATGGTTGACTGAAGCAATGTTATTTTTTATCTTTTTCTTGGCTAGCAATTTATCTCTGTCGGTATACGCATACGGCTTTTTTGTTCTACATTTTCATATTCAACAGTTTTCATTTCAGCTGAGGTAAAATGTCGCTGTTTGCTAAGGTTGAGGCAGCTCCTCCAATTGAGGTTTTCCACATGAACAAGATGTATCAGGATGAGAAGTCTCCTACTAAGGTCAATTTGACTGTGGGAGGTTTGCTTGCTTTTATTAGAAGTGATAAAAAGAGTTTTTAGTGAGCAGTAGATGAGATACAGAAGAATCATTTCATCTAATGATGCTTACACATCAAAAAGTCATGTGGTCTCTTAGTTGAGGATTAGAGGTGTTCAGTAAGAACTTTTATCGTTAAAAGCTAGTGAAAAGGGTAAGAACCGGTTAATTATTGAACCACTTTGGAATAGCAGTGTAAGTATAGGTGCGATATTACAGCTTAAACTTTAGCATTCTCAAGTTTCGTGATTGTTTTGAAGAATTCAGTATGTTCTCGATTTTTTAGTTGTTTACTTTAGCTTATCGTACCGAAGAAGGAGAACCGTACGTTTTACCTGTTGTCAGAGAAGCAGAATTAAAGTTAGCAAACGATTCTTCTCAAAATCATGAATATTTACCTGTTCTTGGTTACCAGCCGTTTATTGACGCAGCTCTGGAACTTTTGCTTGGAAAGGATTCACTTGTTATTAAAGAAGGGCGGGTATCTTTTACAAGCATTTTTATTTTTAACTTTTTATTAATTCGACAGGAGGTTTCTCATGATATCTTACTTTTCAGTTCTTAGTATGCTGAGATTTCTGCCAAGTCTTGCCAAATTAAAACTGTTTAACGGTCGAACTTTTTTGTTATTAGTAATAGTTTTATTAAATTCTGCTTAACTTAGGTTACTGGAGCTCAGTGCCTTTCGGGAACAGGATCAATACGTGCTGGAGCAGATTTTCTTCAACGTATTGTTGGCTTAAAAACAGTCTACCTGACTAAACCAACTTGGTGACTTTCTTTAATAAAGATTAACGTAATTTCAAAATTTTGCTAGAGGTGTGATGGGTTTTTGATCACTGGCATTCACGGCTGGTGTTCAATATTTATAAGTTTTTTCGCATAATTATTTTTGCAGGGGAAACCATAAGTTAATTTTCACTAGAGCGAATTTCACGGATATACTAGAATTTCGGTATTGGGATGAAGTTAATCGTTGTGTTGATATCAAAGGACTTTTGGAAGACCTTGAAGCAGCGCCTGAGAGGTACTTTTACCAGTCTCTTTGTTTATCCAACTATTTTAGTCTTCTTTCTCTAGCTAATGATTGAATCTTTGTTATTTGGTAGCTATAGTCTCGCACGACTTATTTATTGGGCAGGTTGTATGAGATTAATTTTCTGCAGCTTGTAAAGTATGGAAATTATGAAAGGTAGCAAATAAAAATATAACATTTTACTTGATTTGATTTTATTAAACAGTTAAATGTTAAAAAAGAATTTTCTTTATAAAACATGAATTATAGTAATTTTTTGCTCTTCATTTTCGCCTTGTTTCTTGTCACTTCTAAATATTTGAACTTGTCACAGTCTAGAGTGGAAAGCGTGTGATTCCATTAGGTTTTTTCTCTGTCTTCTCTGGTATTTAATTGACTACTTTGCAACATTTAACTAACATCTATGTTATAAAACGTTCTTGTCAAGCATTTACTTCTTTTAATTTTATAAATTTTAGTAGGAATTTTTTTTCTCCTAATCTTTCTGTCGCACTTTTATTATAATTTTGGGTTCTTGTCTTTATGCCGTGTTGACGGTTCCATTCAGCTGGAAGTTCGTCAATGTCGTTCGCTTAAGATAGAAGTTTCTAATTTGCTTTTTTTCTAGGTCAGTAATTCTTCTTCATGGGTGCGCTCAGAATCCCACTGGTATAGATCCTACCCATGAACAGTGGCAGAAGATTGCTGAAGTCATGAAGGTTATTTGTTTGAAAGTATTTCTGACAGGTCCAAATAAGTACAGCTAAATTTTTTCAGCGGAAAAAACTCTTCCCATTTTTTGACATTGCCTACCAAGGTTTCGCTAGTGGAGATCCAGATAGTGATGCTTGGGCAGTTCGTTATTTCGCCAGCCAGGGCTTTGAGATGGTTGTTGCCCAGTCGTTTGCGAAAAATTTTGGACTTTATAGTAAAACGATTTTAAAATTTATTCATAATTCATGAAGTAATTATTTTACCAATGATTGCTGAAATGCCTATTCTATTGTTTTCAAGAGGAAGTGTAAGGTTCTGTGAAAACTGTATACAGCAATTAAGTTTGTATCGTTTGACAGCTCTTCCATTTTTGTCTGTTCTTAAGACGAGCGTATTGGGAATTTGGCCATTATCGCTTCTGATCCGGCTGTACTTGCAAATGTCAAGTCACAGATGTCTCTAGTTATCCGATCAAATTGGTCCAACCCGCCTAACCATGGGGCTAAGGTCGTTCATATGATCCTGACAACTCCAGAAATGAGGAGTCAGTGGTTTGAATCTATTAAGGTAATTTGTTAACCCAGAAATTGTTGCCGACTGTTCTAATTCTCACTGTAAAATAAGCATTATTTGAGGCTAAAGTTTAGATAATGTCATCGAGAATCAGAAATATGAGGGCTGCTTTACGTGAGCACCTTGAAAAGCTGGGCACTCCTGGAAAATGGGACCATATAACTCAACAAATTGGGATGTTCTCCTACACTGGGCTTAATCGTATGTCTTTTACTGTTGACAACTTAATCTTTTATACTAATAGTTTGTTGAGTTTGACATCTTAGACTAATTTGGAATTTTTTAGAGCGACAAGTTGAAAATATGGTGAAGAAACATAAGATCTTCCTGTTGAAAAATGGAAGAATCAATGTATGCGGATTGAACACGAAAAATGTCGAGTACGTAGCTAAAGCAATGGATGAATCTGTGAGGAACATACAATAGGTCGCTTTTTAGGCTGTGCTAGATCCTGCTATTTACTTCTCTAACTGTTTTGGATCTATGACTGGTTAATTACACTGCTCAGTAAATACTAATTTCACTCCTGGGTCATCTCTTGCATCTGCTACATCCTGTACTTCTTAAGTTTGCCACCGGTAAAATCTGCTGCATGAAATCAAATCATTTTTTAATACATTCCGGCCAGGTTTTCTGTTTAGCAACTAACTGTCCCCGGTCTTCCCAAGCTATCTTCATACTCACTGTGGAGCAACTTGTTAATTATTCTTTCTGGTAGTGAAAATTATTATAACTCTTCTGGCGAGCCATTTTCACACAGGCAATAAAAGTTTGAAGTGTAACTCTGACAGCGGTTTGTCCTCCGACACTACCAACTTTAAATATTTTTTCAAATTGAAGTGGTAAGGCGAGAGCTGTATGTGGTGCCAGAGAGGAACTTCCTTACACTTCTTAGTAGGAAACGACAATTAACCTTGACTGCATGTTTTTGACAGAGTTTCATAATGTACAGATTTTCAAGGTAACAATGTTTGTACTTCTACATCTTCACAAAAGATAAAAATTTTTTCTTGATCCAGCAAATCACATTATTTAATTTACATGATCACATTAAAAAGTGTCAACAGAGTGCTGATGAGATGTTTGGCAACAGAACTATTGTTACAATATTTTTACCCGCAATTAGTGACTGTACGTACTCAAGAGTACGACCCTTGATAAGTTCATTCTCAACGTAAATGAGCTCGTCGCCAACGGATAAGACTGGCATTAAAGAAGGCAAAGAAACCCGCGATATGAAGATCCCTAAAAATTAAAGTATGAAAAAAGCCTTCTGGATTTTTTGACTAATGCACAGATTGCAGTAAACTAAAGTTTCTTTCGGGTATGAATGCAAAATTTGAATAATACGTTGATGTTGCAGATTCACCTCTCCTTTGATTAATAATCCCTGTTGCAATGTAGAATCCAAACGGTCCCGGTTTCAACTTTTCTATAACAACTGTTCTGAATCCTCTGTGGTCCAACGCAATCAATTTGGCTTGAACCGGGGGAATCATTTCCCTGAAAAGCACTTTTACTATGCTACGGCCTGACAACTTTTGAAAGTTTCTCCATTCACTCGTTAAAAACTATGCTTTTATATAGCTGTGTGCTTTGCTACCAGTTACGTGAGAGTTACCTGCGACTATAAAAGTTAATGCCCTCTGGTTGCTCGTCGTAGTTCCTCCAAATTGAAGAACCAACACTGTGGGACCGCTGTTCAGTTTGCGCTTGCCTCACCCTCCTAAAAATAAACGCAGACCTCAAATCTGCACTTCAGCAGGTTCTAACTAAAATATATGACCTAATTAGGTACTTAGTACCGAGTAGATATTCTCGGGAAAACAAATGCCAATTCACATTTTAGATCTATCTTAGAACAAGTAACTATCGGAAAAAAACAGTACGAAGCAGCCAAATGCTAATCACGAAATACAACTAGTCAAAAAATCCTCGGAATCTCTCGCTCTTTACAACTGCTGACGCTGAAAGCCAAGCTTTAGATTTTCTAACAATTCATCTTCACAAATTCAAAAAAAAGTAGCTACTCCTTCATGCCGCAAATTTGCCACTTTGCATCAAACACAATGCTTTAGATACTTACAGATAAGGCACAGGAAGACAAAGGAGCAGTGACATTCTACTATTTTTCGAAAAAATAGTTAACTTTCCACTAAATATATAACTTTTTGGGAAAATTGAAGTTTATACGACGGTAAAAGAAAGCGAAACACGGTCACACTTGAGTCCAGTAAACGCAGAAATCATATATTACAAAAAAAAAGATTATGAAACTGCTCTCTGCTAATATAGTCATCACCTCCCTCCTCCATCCATCTTGAAAGCTTTTTTCTCCTCTCAAACACTCAGTTTTATGTGGTTCACAATCCTGATTTCAACCAAAATAATGAGCTGATATAAAAGTTGAGTATAATACAATAATCTTTTAAAAATAATTATAACTTCTACCATATTTCATCCAAACTTTATCGCCTTATAATACGAAATGAAAATTCCTCGAATTAATTAAGTGTGCGTAAAACTCAAAAGGACAACGACTGGTTTCCAGGAGTATTATAAATAACTAATTAGTCCTTTATATCAACTTTTCTGTTAATGCGATATATCGCGAATGAAGCACAACACTAAGAGAAGCAGTTGTCAATAGTTGAACAGAGCACTAACTTTTGTCACGACATTACATTAAAAAAAAATATTCAGACCTTTGACGACTGTAAGCAGGTTGCCTTATACGACTTCGAGCATTCACGTTCACTGGCGCATCAGGTAGAATTCTTCCTCCGCTTGATCTGGATGTACTCGAGGCCTCGTTTGTAATTTGACAAGAAACGCTACGAGATAGAGCATCATTTGACAAGTCCAATTGTTGATTCTGCAAAGAAGGAACATGCCAGTCGGCTCCAAAACAAAAAAATATCTCTCAAGCAACGCAGAGCAACTGCAAAGAGCAGTTAATGGAATGGTACATTTGAAGGAGGTTATCACACACGATTGCACAATGTGTGGCCAACAAAGTGACCTCACCCCTTTCATTCGGGAAGTTCAAATAAACCACACTCTTTGAACATCCTACCTATTTTACCACATATCAGTTCCTTAATAAAGAACTGATGACTACCAATTATCATTTATACTTTCAGCCCCAGTAAACAAAATTAAAATCCCCTAGAGAGCGCCAACAGATTTCTTATTGTGTCACAGAAGATTTTAAAAAAATGACATCAAGTAGCGCGACTGAATAATACTAAAAACGTGATATCCGTAGCAAACGAAATGGAAAAGCATACAGGGTAATCAGTATCTATCAATGGCCTCGGGAAATCGGAACACATCCATCTGATGCTCGAGGGATTAGAATTGTATATAGTCCGTGGTAGTGACGAAGAGCGACTTTGACAATGCCGGACTACCCGAGTTGGGGCCTAAAAAGTGCAGCAAACTAAAGAAGTGAGCGAAATGATATGAATTCAAAAATGTTCAGTTTACCAACTTAAAAAATTCCTTGAATTAAACAAATTTTTTAAAACCAATGATTCCTTATAATTTTTCTTTCTGTTAAAACACTTCGTGGTTCTTAAGGAGCGATGAGAAAGTTTGGTTTTTTCCTGCTGATTTATTACTATGAAAGAAAATAAGGTAAGGAGGTTGCAAAATTATTAATTATGATCATCTTTTAAATTAAGTATAATTTAATAATTAAAAAAGAGTTTAATGATAAAATATTACAAAATTATATTTTAAATTTTCACCTGCTGACGAGAATAATTAGCCTTGTCCCCTTCTCTCAATGTACCAAAGTAGGAAGCGTAACTCGGCGGTGACGGAAATGTGTCGATGCCATCGACTGGCATACTATTCACCGCTTGTATACGGTCACAATCTGAATTTTTGATTTTCTTAACGTTTTCAACAGTTCACGTTGTAACTTTTTTGCCCTTGTAATAGAAACTTTAATTCAAAAAAGGGTAGGCCGATTAATAATCGATAAAAGTAAATTCGTGCACTTATTTTCTACAAATGTTGAAAAGGAAAACTGGAGTGGTCATATCCCTTTAAATCGTTTGAATTCATAAGCTACACAACGAAAGTATTTTTTTAAACACCAAAAAGCTTATGAAACGAACAAGGTTTCTGCGAACAATTAATTTAAGGATATATAAAAAACAATGCTGAACGAATCAGCAACTTATCACGTAATCTCATAATGAGCATGGAGGCCATGTTGCATAAATCTCTATTGGTTAAGTAACTGAATATATGATCAGAGAATCTTTGCAAAAGCTACCCGCCATTATCCAGCAAAATTTTTGGTTACAGCTAAAAACCTCATTAAAAAAAATCAATTACTTTAAGGGTTTCGGTGTTTTACCAGACAGAATAGTCAATGCATCTATTTGAGGAAAGACAATCTTTGGAAAGTAAAGATGATGTTCAGATGATATATGTAATTTCTGACCCATTCAGATCACACTGTAAACTGATTCGCACTCAAGCTCAAGCTCATCAGTAGAACACAGATAAACCATAACCGTCAATCAAAAAAAAAATTTCTGCTGTATTATATTATCATAGAATTTTATATTCACTGACCTGATTGACTATAGTCAAAAAAATTATGAATACGATGGTTGTAAATGCAATTATATGCACAGTTATATATGTATCTGTGCAATCAGTTCAACAATCGCCATCACTTACCATATAAATATGGTCTTTGATCCGTTGAAGTTCTCTCCGTGTTTTCCGCATTAGATGTCAATCGAGAAGTGGTAGTACACTTGTTTGAACAACTGGAAACGGTCTTAAAATCTTCGTTTTCAGAACCAAAAGAATGTGTCGGAGATCCGGCAGAGGCAGACACCTAAATGCAAAAAGCAAAAACTAAATTTTGAACGCTGATTATATGCTAAACATTTGGCAGTCGCTCTAACATGTCGCAGCTCTGCTCAAATACGCTCCTCCTGGTACAAATCACAAGACAATGTTGTTTTCCAATCTTTCCAAATAGAATTTGATTAACATATTTTAATTTCAGAAAAAAAAAGAAGGACAGGCTTCAAGAATTACACTGGGAGATGGTTTATTAGAATTTGCAGAATATGCAATTAGGATGTTGATTGATCAACATAACTGAACATTCAATAAATATTATTGCTGTATTGCAAAACAAATGCATAACGGAAGTGAAAAGTTAGCGACAAACAGCCATCAACTTATTAAAAAACTCACCTGATCAGCAAATCGAACTCGGAAATGTTTAGCTGACCGATTATTACGGCAATTTGATTCCGTACTGCCATTTAATACTGGTCGTTGTGGTAATCTTCGCTGTTTTACAATTTGCAGCTCGTTAGTTAACTTGTTTTTTAAGGCTTCTCTGAAATTTATGACACCATAGATTTAAGGTTTATCGACAGGTTTATGACTGCTTTTGTAAGGAGGCAATTTGCCAAGCATTTGCAAAATGCGCTTATCCCCTTCCTCCCCTCGCCAGTTGAACTTCATGCATTGTCGCTTCTCAAATGTCCTAATCCTTTGGCCAGTTGGTACACGAAGTGGACAATTTTGCTTAGATTATCACCACTAATCGTTCCTTTATCTGCCATTAAAAAGTTCAAGGAAGTAAAAGAGCAAACAGATGGAGAAGAAGGCAACAATCATGATGACAATGATGACGACGGCGAGAGGACGGCTGTGATCATGAGAAACAACGAAAGGTATCGTAATTTGAAGAAATTTTCATGAGTGGAGTAAATCATATTGGATTTTATGTGAAATCTTACTCATTGAGAGCATTATATTGCTTGGTAATAATCGCTGTTTTTTTTCTTGATTTTTTTTATTGACTTATCTGTTTAGATTTATAAAATATTTGTTTTTGATCGATCAGAATATTGTTGACTCCGGTGGCTCATTTTTCTTGTTGTTCTAGAGAAGGATAAAAAAGATATAACATTCAGTTTTTTAACCAAAAAAAACTCTAATAGAACCATTTAATATATTATTGGTTTTTTGGATGGCAATGCACGATACCACATAACTGGCGATGAGTTCAAATGAAACCGTCATAATCGAATAGTATTTTACCGTTTTAATGGCGAATATCCGGATAATTTGTCAAATTTTGAGTCGCTGTCTATTTGAAAAACATTACAGCTATAATCAGTGGCTGGAAATTCACGATCCTGATAACGATTACAACCCGGTGATAATTGGTTATCAGAATCGGCGCATATACCAGAATCTGTATCACTGTCACCCGGTATGACACCAAATTTTTTTGCTGAAAAATAATGACCGACTGTATCGCTTCATTTTGCACAAAGTTCTTTTTAGTATAAGTGAGGAAGGTTTTAGTCTAAAATAAAAACTAATAAATATATTCTTACGTTGTTCGTTTATTGGTCGACCAAGACTGTTGTGTATATTCAAAGGATTGTTCAGACCATTTTGCATGTAATAATTCTTCGGTTTTGGTGGTGGTATTGGTGGTATACGAGTTTTGACACTCAGTGGCATCTAAAAAAAAAGTTGATAATTTAGTAAAATGCTGACAGTGATCTTGTTACCAAATGATTTTAAATGCGCAATCTACGTTTACTGATAATAGATAATGGACGTATTTGCATAAAATAGCATACATTTATACATTTTAAATAACCGGAAAATATTGAACGGAAAGACGCACATAGACATAGAATACGTAGATGTGGGTGAAATAAAAGCTAATATTAGAAACAGATGGATTCAATTGTTTGCTAGAACTTCTGATCCTACAGCGTCACCGTTGCTATGTTGTGAGGGAAGGAAGCAAAGGAAAAAAATGCAGGAAAGTGGAATGGCTTATTTCACTTCTTTTTCTGTCCAAAATAAGAAAAAAAAAAGAGATGGAATATGGCAGAGAAAACGGTTTTGATATTTCATTGAAATTTTTACATTCACCACTGCGACCTATTGAATAGATCATAGGAAAAAGAAAGTTTTTTTTTTTTCGTTATTGAAAATATGAATATTAGTTGGTTATTTGTATGGCTGATTAACAGATATTTATACCTGTGAAAGCTTCGTCATTTGACCAGTCATATCATTTCAAAATTGAACAATTTTCAATCATAAATTCGAAGAAAAGGAAAAAGCGAAAAGGGGGAAAAAAACGAAAAATGTTTTTACTTTTTTTTAATTCAATTTTTTAATCGTAATTTTTTTCCTCATAAAAAGGTATACAATTTTTCCACCTTCCTTTTTAGCCCACTTTTGAATAAACACAAATAAATAGTTCACACTGAAAAAGCGGAAAGAATGAAATAAAAACACAGAAAAGTCTTACTCAAACAGTAAAAAAAAAAATAAAATAAAATAAAATAAAGTGTGCATTTATATGAACGATGACAGTAATTTTTGAAGTTAATGTAATGTATGGTTAAATAGTAGTAAACCAAAGATTACCAATGATTTGTTGTCAGTTATTACTCGCTGCTATTGCAAATACTGCTGTATTTTTTTGACATCATTTACAAAATTTTGTTTAGTTGTTTATATGATACCGAACAAGCATCTAATGGATACTGCACAAGCAGTTGATGCTTACAAAATGATATTGAAGGTATTTAAAATAAAAATTAATAGTCTTAACAGTAATAACAGTAGAAGAAGACTTAAAAACATAAAACCGGATAATCAATGGAAGAGCTGAAAGTAAAAGAAAAAAAAAAGGAAACAGAATCTTTACCAAACAAACCAACAAACAAATCACTGTAGTTATCGTTCTTCGATGGGATAAAAAAGAATTGAAAGCTTAACCATCCATTAACCATATATCCGTAATGCATATAACAGTCATCAATTAAAAAAAAAACCAAAAAAAAAAAAAAAA
>UXUI01008916.1:5647-18139 GCA_900576705.1 Enterobius vermicularis
CTGTTTCTTTTTTAGGTCCAGGGGAAAACCCTCGATCAAGTGACTGATATGATGGTGGCTAATGCGCAAAATCTGATCATAACAGTTAAGCCTGCAAATCAAAGGAATACTCTTCAGAGAGGAGTTCACGCTCGAGAGTCTGATTGGAGTAGGGTCTCAGACAGTATTGTACGCAATGATCACTTACAGTTGGACGAAAGTGAACCACACACCGCTGAAAATATTGGTGGCTCAGACTCTGGTGATGAAGACTCAGACAATGATCTGCTGATTGATCATACGAAAAAAAAGTGACGGCAGAAAGTTGTTTGCACGTCGCAGAAATGCTGTAAATGGCCAGTTTTCCAGAATTTGATGCCTGCAACGCTATTTTTGAGCCCTTGGCCTATGTCAAGAATTCTCAGTTGCAAAGACTTTTTCAAATCGATCACCAAAATTAGCTAAATTGCTATGCCCTTCCTTAATTTTTGAAATTCTCGAAAGAAGTGAATAGTGTTGGCCAGCAGAAATGAATGCCACCACTTTTTTCCCTGCATTTTGGTGATAGCATGGTGATTGGGTTTTGAAAGAGATATAAGTTCTGTCCCCGATCTTTTCTCATGTTTGTGCCTTCAGACTTCCATTTGTTCTGTGATTTTAGCAGCGTTTTAGAATTTATATATTGGTCTACGTTGTGATAGAACTCTGTGTAAATTTACTTGTGATTGCTACTTCTGCCTTTTCACTTGAACTGCTAAGGCCTAACGATAGTAGTATTCCTATCGTTGTTCGACGCATTTTTCCTTTAACACATTTGCTCAAATGTCTTTATTTACCAGATATCTTACCCATCTACCGTAGTACCGTACAGCCTTCAAAATTGAATCCATAACCTTTATAAACTAATAAATAATATGAAAAATCATGACAATGGCTTCCCAACTATGTGTTCAGTTCATCTAAACGTTAAAAAAAAATGTAGCACAATAAAACAAGAGTTCGAGGACCCGGCCGTGCGAGTCTTGGGGAGCCAAATGCAGCCGATCTGAGCGAAGTTCCCGTTAATTGCACTCACTATGTACGTCAACTCTAACTCGGAGACGGGCCTCAATCTTGCCTACTTCTCTTTGAACGAGATTGGAGCAATGAAAAGAACCGAGTTAACAACAATAAATGACTCAAAAATTTACAGGAAATATCGCACTCATCACAAGGCGTGTGGTGGAATGAGTATGTCTTTTACAGGACGCCAGTCGTGTGCCATGGACTAGTCGATCTTGACGGCGCCGTATATGCGACATATAAATGAATATGCTGCGTAAAATCCTATCGTTCCTGTCAACAACCAAAAAGTGAGGGCCATCAAGAAACTGTAGCTAAAGTACAGCAAAGTTGGTATGAACCCAACGATGTTCAACTGCAAAAAGTTTTGATGTTTAATAGTGACACATATAGTGCAACAAAAACTGAAATTAAAAAAAGTAATCTAATCCAAATTAAAAACAACGTTTCACTTTTTGAGCTTCTGCAAACATCTTTCAAACAGAACATTGAAGCTTACCTTTGTGAAATAATAGAACGCTGCATAACCCATAACTGAAAATTATAGAGTTGCAAGCATGATCAAGTTAAATAACCAAAGATAAAAGGCATAATTTGAGAAAAAAAGGACTATATCATAAACTACAATGGTTTGAAATTTCTAATCTTACCATTCAGATAATCCCAGAAAAATTTAAAATACAATCTTTTCGCAGATAATTTTTTTCTGATAAAGCATTTAAAGAAGCCGTGCAGAAGACCTAGTGAGGCAAGCTTCTTTAAAATTTTTGAAAAGTCTTCACCTCATTCATCACTGGTGATATTTCTAGTGTTTAAATCCGGAAAATAACACTTACCATACACTGCCGACCCACCACTGATTACGAAAGACTTCCACCACCAATGATAGTTCTAAAAATACTTTAAAATCAAAAATTTTTGCCTACAAACGATGTTGACGTCTATACCAATGGTCACAGAACATGATATATAGTAAAAAGCAAAACAATGACCTCGGCGCAAAGAAGGAAATAAACAACTACTATAGATATCTGCGCACAGGAGACGAAAAGAATAACGCATACAATAAACAGGAATCCAAAAAGATAATAAAATTGATTTTCCCATATAGCCTGAAAAACGAAAGTAAAGGTTGCATCTAGACAAAAGGTATGATTACACGATTGAATGATCTTACATGGTCACTTTAAAAACTAGAGAAAAAGTAGAAAATACTTATCCAAACAGTTTTAAATTATTAAAAAATATAAATTAGAAAGAAACGAAAAAGTGAACAAATCATGTCCTCGCAGCACTACTAAGTTAAGGAGGAGTAAGTTCCTCAAAAAGAAAAATAAAGTTGCTAACAGAAAATATGAAAAACAATTCGATAAAAACGGCTCCAAAAGGAAGTATTCCTGCAAGAAGCATGCATGGTAACGTGTGGAGATACCAAGGTTGATCGGGAACCTGCCGTGGGATTTGGTTGGTACGTACCGGATGTGAATAAATCTTAATAAAAACAAATTCCTATCTGTTAATCCGAAATACAAGAAAGCAAAAAAATTCAATCACATCTAATCGAGAAATACTTTTCAAAAAATAAAAAATGCCACACAACTCTCGTTTCTTAATTACAATTAATATATAGTCGCTAAAAAATAAATCGCAGTTAATATTCGTAAAGGCATGAAACCTGTTTTCTGTATCCAAAGTGGAAGCCGAGGAAAACTAAAGGAAGGTCAATTCCGAACCATAACATTAAAAGAGCGATCATAGTGGTGAATGGCACAGCGCCTGATGAGTGTTTCCCGATTAAAAAGAAATTGAGAAAAAATCCTATTCCTAATATGATCGAAGGGAACAACACAGCGGTTCGAAAAGCGCATCGTTTTGGTTGTGACCCTAAAACATTCAGTTTTTCAACATCATCAGATTATAGGTAGACAATTCTACCTTGGCAGTCTTTTTTACTGAGAGAATGCCCTATCCAGCAACGACCAGATTAAAATGTGCTAAAAGTAACAAAAGCTTACCTTTCAATGTTTTATACAATCTTCCAGTGTGGTAGCCGGCGACCAAACCCATAAAACAATACAGAAATATTGCTGCAGACATCAACGATCCTCGACTTGCTGGTGAAAGCATACCAAGCATTGCAAAAAATACAGTTACGGCAACCATGCCCACCACTTGAATACCCGACCCCACGATATTGGCAAAAAGCATTGAATTTTGCGGTGGTCGAAAAACGTCACCATATACAAGCTTCCAGCCAGTTTCTTCTAGAGGCCTTTCCTAGAAAAGTACCGTGATAAAAACTATAAGAAAAGTATTTCCCAACTGTAAAATAAGATATAGCTGTAAAAAAAATAAATAATTAAGAAGATATAAACTAACATCATCATCCTTAATATTGTATTCATCAATATCACGTCGCACAGTCCTCACTATGATAATACTTAAAAAACCTGTGCAAAAAGACTTTATAAAAACCAATTTTCAAAGAAAGAAACAAAATTTATCAAGTTGGGCACAAGAAAATTACTAATCATGTTGACAAACCTGATAAACAAATAATTACAACAATAGAGTTCAGGATTGAGAACCAATGAATTTGTACATCCTTCATCCTGAGATAAGTATCCCACCTGCTTGCCCAAGGTACATTGCTCTCCTTCCATTTAACAGAATAAGACCACACTATATCATTTTTCCCACTTAGCACTTCTTGATGCCCAAAAACATCTCTAATTTTGCACCCCTTAAAAACAATCTTTCAACATATAAAGTAACACTTAAAAAATAATTTCCAGGCAAAATAAATCTTACAGTATGGTTCTCGAAATGATAATCTTCTTTGCCGATGCTTCTAGGAGAGACCTCGAAACCAACGACGCGAAATACACCAAGTGTTGGCTGATGATAACTGAGAACAATATCGAGGTGATTATTAACAAAATAGTGACCCTTATCTTCCCATCCCAACCGATAACCATGTTCGTGTAATTCCTCTCCTGTCTCTTTAATTTCATATCTTGTGACACAAGGAAGATTGTCAACAAGCCTAAAGAAAGCATCGATTAATTCAAATAAAAATATGAGGAAAAAAGAAACTCGAATTGGTTTTTTTCAAAGACCCTTCCTGTCATTGGAAGAACCATACCATTAGCTTCCTCAGGGTTCAGAAGTTATTATAATATAGTCTTAGCCCTGAAGTGAAAAAAAATGAGCTCTACAAAGCAAAACATCAAGACCCCTCCATTATTGTCTTAATCTCTGCAAAGATTAAAGAATTATCAAGAACCCTCACAAATGAACGTGATAATCCTCCCTAATGCGCCGGATTAATGTTTCTGAATCCGCTTCGCTTAGGTGTTTGGTGTGGTCCTCACAAGTTGTGTTACACAAAACGTCCTCTCTCATTGCTACCTAAACACGTAGACCAAAATAGGTCTTGCGTTTCTCAATGAGAAAGTCAGTATTAGTACATACTTGTTCAATAATTAATAACAAGACGTAAGTTAGGAAGTAAAATACTCTTCAATTTCGACTTCAGCCTTGAAATCCAAAAATTATACTAGAACTTAGAAGCAGAAGTGTCCAGACCCAAAAGACAGCCTTAATGAACATAAACTTATCAGTAACCTGAAAAGGTGTATTAACAATACGGTCACCCCTCATCACTTCACCCAAGTTCTCAGAATTATAGTGTATTTTATTTCCAGGCGGCCTGCAGAATGGTAACATGTAATACTCATATGGTACTATAGTCTTCGTTGATGTCAATTTTATCCCCTGAAAAGTTACTATTAGTTTTTCATGAGGTAAGTAAGGATATTAAGAAGAATTTAAAAACATGCATAAGTATAACAGTCCATTCAAATAGCTTTCCAAGTCCTAGAAGAAACTTCCCACAAAACTTGTTAAACGGTAATCAGCAGAAACAGATCATAAGTGAAAACAGAACAGACAAAGAAGAACTCATTCAAAATTTACACTAAGCATACTTACACTAAGTCATTCATTCCAAATGGCTACCTTCGGAAGTTCAAAATATCAACTTTAACTGAAAAAGATGACCATATTCTGAGCTTTTTACTCACCTTAACATCTATTCGTTGGCCTATTTTAAATTCGACTGGAGCAACTCCAGGAACATAAAATCCTTGCTCCACAGCAAAGAAACTGGTCAAACATAGTACAAGGAAAACTAAGTTCCTCCATTTCATTTTGCGGTAGCCTAAACCAAAATCAATAATTTCAAAGATAAACTAAATTTTGAAAGATATTGCTGCACAGAGGAAGTGGGAAACTCCACTACCAGCGTTGAGCAAAAATGAGTACAATATATGATCAAACATATATATATACATATACATATATATATATATATATATATATTAATTTATTTATTTTCTTATTTATTTAGGTTTATACCAAACATACATTAGGAGGTGAAGAACAAATGCATTGTTATTAAAACTTTTTAAGCTCATTTTCAGAGTATTTTCGCCGTGAAAAAAAACGAAAAAGTAGCTCCGCTCCTCCTGGCCAACTAAGCGATTAAACGCATCCAAAAAAAAAAGTAGAGTTACACTTTGGTAAAACAGTTCTGACAGATGAAACACTGAGCACGAATAGAGAAGTGACTTTAAATCAAGCGGAGTGAATACTGTCCTCCAGTCTGGAGCACTAACACTTCATAAATTCAATGCCAAGTAGTTGCCAACAAAGTTGCCAGCTAAACTGCTGGCAAAGGGCCAGAGGTTAATACACTTATCAGTTTGCGGCGTCGCCGGCTGCAGGGCAATGTCATACCGTGATATACAGTAACTACATCAAGCAATATGCAAAGCACATCTACTGCGAGTGAACAGTTTATTTTGCTTTAATGCGAGGGACTATTCCAGTCCATTTCCAATGAAGAATCTGCTTTTCGAGCTAGCTGCTGACTGCACCTTACTTCCTAAACGAACAAGCAGGTTTGTAGTTAAGTTCTGTTGTTTATCCGGTAAATTACTACATACCGTAAGTACCCGCTATCAACGCTATAAAAGATTGAAAAAGGGATAAGATTTTAAAAGTTGTGATTAAAAACTGCTTTGCCGCGCAATAACTTACTGGTAACCTGGGATGCTGCTTTGGTTGATATAACAAGCAAATAGTTTCCTGAGCGGTAGCAATGAAGAACCAAAATGGTTAAATTTGCCTACACAGTCTGACCTGCCACCGAAAATCGAAACATCTGTGACATACTGTCAAGTGAAAAGCCACAATTATTTCAGTCACCCATGCAGTTTGTTTTGCATATCTTCCACGTGCAAACTTCTTTTTAGATATTTTCAACGAAAAACTTCCCAACCGCTGCCATAAGTTCCACACTACAACGATATCGAGCAGTTAACCCCTGAAAGGTTTCCCATCTGTACTGAAAACTTCCGAGAATTGCTAAAAGCTCAAAATGTGATAATCTCGAGTAAAAAAACCCTGTTCACTATAGATCGAAATGAAGCCACTTCCGTACATGCAAAATATATGGCATTCTCCACCTTAAAAATAGTGGTCACTGTCCAACAGTGATGCCGGTTACGAATATGAATGGGTAAATGAACATTCCGCCACCCCTATTACCGTACCAACCAAACAGTCACAAAACAAGACCCAAACATCTGCTACAGTACTCCCCGCCCTAACCACTTCAAGGGCCGCCTTAGATGATGCTGTTATCTACAAAATCTTCACTCAAAAGTCACTCTTCGCTTTATAACATGAACTCTATCACTCCAAATTAATCTAAGGTGACACCTTTTTGGAAATTTCCTTTTCCTACTTTCACGACAGTGCAGAACGGTTATATATGAAAAACAATTCATTTTATCTAGACCAACGAGCAATTTACAACACAAATCCCTCTATGATAAGCCTGACCACTTTAAACACATCACTTCTATTTGTAACACTAACTATCACATCATGGAGTATCCAAAGAACCACACCTTTAACAAGTTCCCAATTACCAAAGATAACAACTGGAAAACAGCTAAAAGAAACACTGAGAACTGTGTAAGAATAAAACGAACAATTCGTATCAGAAGAATAAGAAATTTTCGCCTGACTTCCAGCAAGAAAATAATATGCGAACTGTTGACAAATTAGTGAAACTTAGCAATAGAACTAAAAGGTTTTCAAAGAAAACAAAGCTACATTTTCTATGGTTTTTTAGTTTTTTGTCAGCTTTCTGAAAACAATAAACATATTTAAAACCAAAAATCAGCAATTATGAAAAAACAGCCGTAGAGCCTACACCAATTTAGTGAGAAAGAAATTAATAGAACAATTTTCATTACAAGTAATTTCCACAATGTCATTTACAGCAAGAACAAAGACCAGTCTGCTTACAAGTGCCTCTCACTTCAAAAATACCACATCATAATAAAAATTTGAAAACAATTTTGTCTAATCATTAACACCAATTAATGTAAATATTCACTACAGTAACTAATGAGATTAAAATCCAAGAAAAATAGAGAAATACAAAAATCGAAAAAGAAATTATTTATAAAGTGGAACACCACTCATCATGGTACCAAGTGAAAGTCACCAGGCGAGAAATGCATGCTGCTCATCACTTTGGTGGCAAATGCTTTTTCAAAAACTTTCGCGCATCGTTCCTTTCCTGAAAAATAACATTTTACAAAATGCAAAAACCTCAAAAAAAAGATCACATTTTTAAACGATGGCTTTGATGTCTCTCATAAAAATGTGAGTAAAAACAATGTGTCAACCCCAGAGGAAGTGGCCAACATGAGCAAACTCCTCCACACGAATAACGCTGACCAGTTGAAAAAGTTCCGCTCTATAAAAACCCTACTTCAAGCAAAAAACCATCTCTACTCTAAACCAAAAGTAAAATTTATTAAGAAAAAACAGAAATCGACGAAGAAAAATAAGAACAAATTAACTGTAA
Source organism: Enterobius vermicularis (assembly GCA_900576705.1). NCBI lineage: Eukaryota > Metazoa > Nematoda > Chromadorea > Rhabditida > Oxyuridae > Enterobius > Enterobius vermicularis. Next base: position 13,638 of record UXUI01008916.1, read on the forward strand.
AATCTAGTTGCTATTTTGCCAAGCGTCAACTTCCATCACCGCAGAAAACAAATAAATAAAAGGAAACAACTTTTTCTTCACTTCAAATCCTCAAAAATTCTTTAAAATTAACGTTTTCTTCATTTCAAAAGAAAAAAAGAATAAAAGAAAAGTTGAAATATAAAAAAATTCAAGCATGAAGGTACAAAAGTTTATTTTTCAAATGTTTCCCCCTTGAGCATTAAAATAAAACTCGGCAATTCTAAGCCATGTCGCACATTTTCTCAGCTAAAGTTTCAAATTTTGTGACGAATATCAAGTCCTGATACCTAACTTCAGAAACCAAAAACCTTAAAAAATCTCCCGCCAAGTTATCCCTTTCCAAGATGCAAAAAATCTTCATTTTCCATGCACGACACTCACCTCCGATTGCGCATCTTCCCAATTTTTCGGTGCGGTTCAGCAGTTTCGAAACATACAAGCCAATGACTTTCAAACTACGAATATTGCACTTTTTTACGATTTATAACACAAAATAAAATAATAGAAAAAAAAAAAGAATTAAGAGCTGCAACACGTAGCATCCTAATCAAAAGTTATGCAAAACCTTGTTTCAAAAAACAAAAAATTCCAGAATTAGAAACCGTGAGGACTAGAGTAACGATGAGTTAAATGAGTCAAGGCGTAGAGTTCCAGTGTATTCAACAGAAATTGTGCCTGACTTTCCGCTGTTTTCACGCAGTTGTAATTTGTCGTCAGAAAATAAATTCTAGCGCAGCGTTTCACTCAGATTCACCAAAGAGACTGAAAATACACTACTTTTGTCTTATCTAACTGACTGTAACTATAAATTCGAAGCCTACCCATTCTCGAGTTTTTTTCTACTTTGGAAAATGAAAAATTTTGCACAAAGTCATCCCTTGAAAAAAATTTGATGGTCAGTTTTCTGCTACACGACTGCGAGATTTACTTTTTCCCGATTTCTGCTAGTATTTCTGGTATAAAACTTATGACTTTGAATGTTCTTTTACAAGCCTTCATATGAATCCAAATTTGACCAATTACATAAATATGTAGCAAAAATTTATAACCTAGCAGAAACCACGGTTAAATCAAACATGACCAAATTCCAAAGCTTCCTCACCTTAGAAGATCCTATCTTTTAAACCGGGAAATCCTTAATTGCACTGCCATTTCCCCACCCCAACTTATTTCCAATTTTCCTATTTGCATTCCTCCAGCAGTTGTACTTTTTTAAAGTCTTCTGCATTAAAGGGCACATTAACTGAAATTTGCAATGTTTTCGTAGGGCATAGAATTACTAGAATCCGTCCACAAATCATAAAAACCAACGTTCCTGAAATGATTCTAACCGCGCAAAAACTAAAACTTCAGTTTTCGAGCGACGCTTCCCAAGCGACCCTCTGACAGGTCTTTGTTGTTATTTTACACCCTGCATCAGCCTTCATGAAGGAAAAATTGGCGATGAGTTCATTATTCTAAGTTCTTTCTCACCCTAATCTGTGAACCTTGAAAAACGTGCAAAACACCAAGTGAAAGAAGCGTAAAACTTAATCTGAATCCGCCTAAATTCATTTGAATTCAAGGCAATGCCGTTTTGTCGTCAAAAGCACAAAACCGGCTTCGTTACCGGCTTTATCCTAGAAAGTCATCTTGAAGGGTTAAAATTTGGTCCCTGCATTGCCAGCTGAACAGCAGTAGTACAATAAAAAGCGAGCACTTCACCTCAATAATAACATCTGATAAAATGTTCAGATTTCCCGTGTTACTGATTCTTAACAATGTATAAAAAACGAGGATGAAATTGCGCATAATAAAATCCAAAACTGACCAATCAACGAGCCAATCACTTATGCGAAACGCATTAGAATGATATCTGGTGCGTAGAAGAAGTTTAGAGCAGAAATAAATTTGAACATGCCGACCGACTTTGTGAAAAATCAGCCTTCAAGCCTCAAAACCTTCTTAAAGCATCAATTTCTAATAAGGAATCGACAAGTAATCGAAAACAGTTTTATACAATGAGTATTTGCGAAATGGGGGAAGAATATGATGATATAAGTGCGTTTGGAGTCGTCTTCCATATACGCCAAACAGCGAAAATCGTGAGCAGAGAAACGTCAATTAACTAATATGAAAGGTCTGAATTTACCGAGAGTACTAAATCGGCATGCACTAACAACATTATTTCAAATACCAACTTTTCAAAAAAAAAAATTTCAGAGAATTAAGGCTAAAAATACGGTTGTAAGGAAAATCACCACGGCTACGAGATAGACTTCAAACTAATGAGCAGTCTGCATTACTTGCCCAAAGCTAATCAGATAAACAGCTTTTCTGTTGAAGTTCCAAAAGCCTTTTTGCTCAGCAGTTTAAAGAGCTGAGCGGTTCATGTAAGGTTTTTAAAATATCAACAACATTCCTGTTGACTATTGAAATAACTCAGCCAATACAGTTCGCGATAGGCAAGTTTTATCAAAGCCAACGGTACTGCTACTAAGCACCAGCTTCTTCTACTACAACTTCCAAACTGTAGGTCATATAAAAAATTAACTGCTAAACATAAAATTTACCAAATAAATTTAATACCTTAGTTAAAAAAGACCTCCCCAGTGTATTTTCAATTAATCATCCTAGTAAAATAAAAACAATAACAGTCATATTAAAACATACAAAAAATAAATGCAGAACAATTTAAGCTTACCAACGTACTTCCAGCCAACTACAAACATTTAAAATAAAAGCCAAAAAATTACCTCCTCACAACTACTATGTTCCATTTGCGGATATACTTTCAGTTCAACATTGGGATTAAACGCCTTCAAGTATTTTTCAGTAAGTTGCCCGAATTGCAAAGGGACAAGAAAATCTCGATCTCCATGACCCATCAAAATCGGAATATTTCTGTTTGCAGTGCAACTCTTAAAAAACATCATGAAATGAAGAAATGCAAATTTGTGAACAAAACTTTGAAAGATGAGATAATAACAAATAGAAGCATAAATACAAAGAACTACCAAGCCAAAACAATACTGACTATCGTTTAAATTCACTTTAAAAACTGCGTTCAATTGCCGATTAACCATATCATTTTACCGATATTATGATTTCATTTCAAACCAAGCATGAATCAAATCGGAACAAAACTATTTGAGTTCCCAAGCAAGTTTATATCAAAAAGTGTGTACAAATAGGTCACTGACAGTTTCTGAACACCATGAGAAATTGATTTCGGGACTAGAAAAAATAGCTTCTATATAACTAAAAATTTACGAATTACTCCTAAAATAAAGCTTCCATATGCAAAAGAATTAAAAACGGTAAACGGTTATATTTGCCTGATCATAATTTGTCATTAAAAATTTGGAAATCAAGCGACATAGACAACCCGTAACACATCAATGTTGAGAGAACGTCACAACACTAAAAACACAGTCTAGTTCCAGTCCTAAGGCTTCAAATCAAGAAGTAAAGATAGTGACATGAACGATAACCGCAAACGTAAGCGAAATATGTGAATGTCATTTTTGGGGTAGCAGTTTAACTCTCAAAGACTAAATGGATGAGCTCTCAAAGGACACACTGCTACGAGCTACTCTTCAGCCGAAGGCATCTAAGGTAGAATGGCACAATAAAGAAGTAGAAGTTGAGGTCGCATAAAATTCACTGGGAAGTAAAAAGCTGCATCTGGAGAGACGCATTCATCACGCAGAAAAATGTAAGGATCACTTTTATATTGCCTATTGAGTGCAGATAAAAAATCATTTTCTTGACATATCTATACACAAAGATACTTACGCTTTAAAAAATTTGCAAAAGTTCTGATTCTTTTCAAATTCAACCAATATCATAAAGCAACCCTCCTAATGCTGTGACAGTGTTGCACAAAAGTGCTCGACCATACGATAATGAAATTACCAAGCAGCACAACAGGATTCCAGTATCATGATTTTTGAACTTTCACTCGGGAAACAGGAGAAGTTTTGACCATCAACAGTTACTATAAGAAAGCTACCGTTGCTGCAGAACAACGCTGGATCCCAAACTTCAAAGATTATATTGAAAAATTAAGCGAACTGCACGCCAACGTTCAATCGTATCTACTATATTCTTCCAACCCTTTCGCCTGACTGCCACTTATCTTACGCAATAAACGTTGCTAAGATGAAACTGTGCCAAAGTCCCGATTACGTCATGAACATCTAACTAAAACTGGACCTCCGTAAATGCGAAATTTTCAGTAACTAGACTGAAGTGCTACTGCAGTGATTTCAAGACTGTGAAGCTGACTTCTATTCAGACGTATAAAGTGCTTCCCAAACAGAGTTATACCTTTTTAAAATCAATAACACAAAGTACTTTTGCTTCTGTTCCAATTTAATAATAACAATAATCCTCCAAAACTGCAACTACTGTTCTGCAACTTTCAATTGACGGGTCTTGCTACTAATGTACTAAACAGTAGGTCAATTTAATTTTTTTTTTTTTTTTTTTTTTTTTTT
>UXUI01008918.1:0-14779 GCA_900576705.1 Enterobius vermicularis
CTACTCAAAGTTCTTTAATTTTAAATATTACTCGACGAGGAGTGTAAAGATGAGGCGGGAGGGAGAGGGGATTAGGGAAAATTGAGTGAGGCTGATGATTGAAAATTTATTATTTCAGAGTGGTTGTTATAGGAATTGGCGAATAACTGATAAATGTTGTAAATGCTGAGTTTTTGTGTTTTGGGTATAGATATAGTCTTTTTTCATCGATGTTTCTAATTTTTGGTGAATAATTTTTCTTTAAACTACGTATCTGTCGGAAAAGAAAATAGACTTTTATAGGAATAGCGAGTGACGAGTAGAAAGAGTAAACCCTAAATGAAAGTTTTAAAGAACATTGCTTTTCACGACAAAAAAAAAAAGAGAAATTTGTTTTGCAAGATTAAACCTATAACATTTGTCAATAGAATTTTTCTCTGTTTTCTTTTATCGTTCGGTTTGTTATAATATTTATTTTCGTCTTTTTGCTTTCTCAATTATCGTCAGAAGTTGTATTTTTAAACAGCCCACTTTGATTATCTGATATTTGTTTGAACGGTTATACATATCGACTTGCGTTTTATTCTTTTTTAGGTTACTGAGCTGCTGTGGTCATTATTTTTTTTTCTAATTTATCTAGAATTTACCTAAGGACTTTTATGGTTTTTTCTGAAGTACTTCGTTAGTTAGGTTGAAAATCTTTTTTTTGAACTTCAAACAATGTGCTTGTAGGAAAAGTTGTTGTGGTCGCTTAGTGAATGATTAGTGATGACATGTGGAAAAACTTTTTGGCAGAACTGTTTGGACGTTGAAAACTTGACGCTGTTGTTTGGAAAGTAGATATGGCTGTTTTATATGTATTAAGTTTTCTAATATCTGAATGATTATTTTTGGACGAATTTAACACCAGCTACGACAAAGTTGTTTATTTGTCGTTGGGCGATAGCAAAGCTAAGTTAGCGAAAAGAATTTCTTAACTTAATTGCGTTTGTTAAGTATACTTTTCTAAACCTGTTTAAGACTTGTTCTGTTTAAGCTTGCAGGAAGATCGGAAGAAACGATTACCCGAGATACATTTAGGATTGAGAATGGAAAAATTTTATACTCAAAATCTGTCACTAATGGTTTTCCAAGTTAACTGTTGACTTGTATTTTTTAGAGCACTGTAAGCTTAGGATAGACTGTACTTGAAATCTTTATGCGTACGTAGAAAGAACTGCATGTGTAATAATTGGATAATATACTGAATATAAACGATATATTGTATAGTAAATGTTCTCTTAGAACTGCATTTGATGCTGTTTGCTAAAATTTTATTGTTTTTAATAGCATTGTAGCGATAATCAAAACTATACACGAAAGAATGTAAGAGTTATTTTCTTGTATTTACAAAACATTTCATCTTAATTGATTTTAAATAGTAATATTTCTAGTAGAATTACGAATTAACAGATCAGTCACATGTGTCATCGGCAGCATATCATACAACATTTCAACAAAATTACCAATTAGTGGACGTTGTAGAGCTAACGGAAATTTGAAGTTTCCGAAGTAGTTACTCTTTCCCAGATTTTTTATCACCGTGCCTTGTTTCCATAAGTCAGCATCGGCTGCAAATGATTTATTTATTTTACTTTATGACGGTACTTTATACCAAAAAAATCTTTGGTATCACATTTTTTAAGGCCAAATATATTTGAAAATTTGCGCAACAAATTTTGATCGGCGTATGTTTTTTTTCAATCGCCTCAAAACAACTTACTAACAAGCAAATTTTTTAAAATCTACTGAAGTGTGGCGGAATAATTTTAATGACTTTTAATTTAGCACTTTTTAACTTTTATTACTGAGATTTTTAGTTGTTGGGTTTTGAAATTAAAATTTTAGAAAATAAAAGGCGTTCTGTTAGTTTTCTCATGGTGTATTTGTGTCAGTGTAAGAGTTTTACTGGATGAAATGAAATTTTTACTGAATTAAAATAAATGAGGCGGATTTAGTTTTCTATCTTTTATGGATTTATATCTGTGTTCTTTCTGTTTTTTTTTGTAATTTGTTATTTTCAACGTTATTTTGCAAACGAGGATACATTTTAATGAATATTAGATTAGTTACTTACTGGTCAAAACTGCAATTTTTATAGACGATGTTTCACTGGAACAGTGCTAATACCTGTGATCTTCTTAATTTTTATAAATATAATTTTGCATTCTTTTTTATACTACGAAAAACTGAGTAAAAAATTTTGAGTTAAATTTAAAGTTTTTCTGATTTTTATCTCTGAGACAAAAACTTTCTGTAACTTTTTTAGGCTATTAAACGATAAAGTTTTGTAATTGATTTGAAGCGCTTTATTCTATAAGTGAACCTCTGTACAAATTCTTTTTGAAATTTTGTTTGGTATAGAAGAAATCGGGTTTATTTTCAAAGGTTACTGCAGTAAATCAGTTCAACAAACATTAAGTTTATACTTTACAACATTTCAATGGTCTAAACTTTATTTTTTCACGTTGTAGTTCACTATCTATTCTCAGCTGAACTAAGGCAATACTTAGGAAATTTCATCCAGTGCTTGGAATTTCTCTTCTGTTTTGGTTTACTCTGTTTTTTGGACCCGCTGCTTGTTTGTAGTAATGTTTTGATGTTATTGATACAATTTTGCTGTTGTAAAAATTACAAAATTGTTTTGCTTAGACCTCAATTTTCTGAGAAGCCATGAAAGCAATAAAAGTTTTAAGTTTAAATATATTGGGCGTAAATTCGATATGTTTTTGTCTTCTTTTACCATTTTAGTAAATTAAGATTTGAAAAGTGCAAATTTTTATAATAAAATTGTCTAAGTGCTTAAATCCATCAATAAAATTTATTGTTCAAAAATTTGAAATAAAGCAACTTAAGCAAGCGAAATCAGTATTGCTCATAGGTGCTGTATTATCTTCTTAGATTGCTACAAAAAACAGAAATTATTTTATTTTTTGGGCTTATAGTCAAAAAATAGCTTAATTTATTTGATATTTTTTAGAAGAAAATTGGGTAAAAGGTACGGGCCATAATTGTACACTTTACTTTGGACAGTGATTGATCGCTTATTTGTTGCATATGGTGGACTTGAAAAAAATTTTCCCTTTATTTTCTTGGGGGTAACAATTACTAGGAGAAACAAAGAAAGTATGAATGTAGATTTAAAGTACCTGAAATAACTTAGGTGAACTCTTTATACCTAGAAGGATAACAGATATAAAGGAAGAGTCACAGTTTGGGCTACATTGGGTATAGGATACGGCCATAACTGTACACTTTACTTTAGACATTGATCGATCATTTATTTGTTGCGTATGGTGAACTGAATAAGAAAAAATTTTTTTTTTCTGTACGAGCCTTTATGTTTTGTTGAACAAAGAAAGATAGCGGGGGGTTTTGTATGCCATAAAGTTGTTTTTTGATGGGAAACCTCTCTTATTGATTTTATAAGTTGAATTGAAGTAACTGGTATTTATTGCAGTTTACCTTTGCTGATACTATGTCATGAAGTTTGTATACGAACTTATATAGTTTCTGTACGCTTTGTGAATAAGCGATTTGGTTCTTAGAAAAACAACTTTCATCTGCTGTTAAAAGAGTCTAATTTTTATTTTTTCTGTCTAAAATTTTGGAAAGGTTTTTTCCACACTGGTTATGCAGGTCTGCGGTAGGAAATTTCTTTCAAAAGCTATTTTCTTGTCTTAGTTTTTGTACAGATCAATCTTTTCAAATGCTTATAATCTGCAGCGTTCTTTGAGAATTAAAATTTGTTGTTTAAAATTGCTTGTCTCAATAAATAGTTATTCACTGTTTGATGAACAATTATTGTTAGCTTAATTAATAAATTATTTTGTGCCTTATTGTTTTCTTTAAGGATTTAGGCACTTTTGAAAAAATAACGATATCAAACTATTTTGGATTCCAGAAATTTTTTTTTCTTATTTTTGAGAATTTTGATTATGGAATTAAAGCGCTTTTACCGCCTGCTTTTAAAATTTTACATATTAGGAATTGTTTAATTGTGATGTTCACAAAAATCTGATCTCGGGTTTGGGAAGAGGATCTGGGGACAGTTAATCAATGCTCCAGTACGTTATTTCTGTTCAAAGTATGAAATTTTTTAGAGTTTTTGTGCAATCACAGTTTCTTTGACAGCTTATCGTAGTAAGTTGTATAAAAGCTGCTATCTTTTAGTTCGAAAAGAGAATTCAACTCCGTACGTGAGTTTTGACAGAAGAAAGTTTAAGGGGCGTAGAAACTTCATAAGCGAAACAGTGAAAAAGAATTTTGGCAGTTTTTGTTCAAATAAACGAGTTTTTTTTTACTAGAAAGATTTGGTTGTACAAAAGACGTACTTGGACGGGAACTTCTTAGAATTAGAATTAATACGTGCTGAAATGTGAAACAATGCAGAAGTATTTTAGACAAATTCTTCAGTTGAACTATGGTTTCTTACACAGAAATTTTTTGGCATTATAGGTTTTGTTCAAAGTAGTTGATTTATAAAGCTTTTACAAATATGACGACATCAAAACTTGTCAAAAAAGTTTTAGATTGCAAGAAAGCTGGAAAGAATTTTTTTTGCACAAAAAATTTATGTTATCAGCTGTTTATTTAGCTATTTTGAGACTCAAAATTATTAAGTATCACACTTTAGGAAAAATAATTGATTTACTCGGTTTTGGAAGTATATGAATTATTTTAGACTGGTCTTGCAGAAAAAAATTAAGTGTCAAGTAAAAAAGTTTCTTTTTACACAATTGTGTACAGAAGCAGTGGTATTTTTTGAAAACAAAAAATTAAATGCCAAATATTATGTCGGCGGCGGAAATTTGTCGAGCCACTTGCAGCATACTGTGTTCGTCGTCTTCTTAAAAGTTTATATTATGATACGACTTACTGCTTTTTCTTTTTGATTTTGATTGATACACTGGACAGAAACTCAACATTTTGTTTTGATATCATAGTTCTGTCAATATCTGAAGTTTTGTTTGAAAATAAAATACGGTGTTTATGGTGGCAACTAAGTTTGTTATTTTGAAAAATTTGCTATTTTTTCTACACTTGAATTGTTCAAGGAGTAAACATTTGGATAATCCAAACAAGTTAGTGTACAACACATAAGGTTAAAAGAAGTTTTAGCGAACTCACTAAAAAGCAAAATTGCAGTCAATCAGAGGTCTTCTCAAACGACCATAATTTTTTTGTCATGCGAATACTTTCTAACTGTTTTTGAAGTTTTTAATATCAGTAGAGTAATTTTTGAAGCTACTTTTACAATAATTTCACTTTAACTAGCAGTAGGATAAAAACAAATGTATTCTCTTTCATTTTCTTTGCAATTCAGAACTATTGAAGCGAACATTTTTTTACTTTAAAAAATTGTTTAGATAAAAATTTTGTGTTTTTTTCTCAGCTCTTCTGGTTTTTTTTAGATGTTTTTGTATCCTAAATTGTTTCAGTATGTAAGTTTAGTGTATTTTGATAACTGGACGGTACGACGAATCCTTAAAAGTGATTGATTAATATAAGAGACTAAGATTACCGACAAAATTTAGAAAGTCTGAAAAGCTCGAAAAATCAGTGAAAATCAATGGAAATTTGGTTGAAAAAAACCAACATTAGTTTCAAACGGTGATTACTGGTTGAAAAGCTTATTTTAAAGCCGATAACGACACTATTTTTGATGCAGTTGAATAATAACTCTGGAACGTTTTTTACTTTAGAAAAAATTATTTTTTTTGAAAAAGATAATTTCACGCAGTACTTAGTGATAAGTGTTATGATTAGACTGAACAATGCGCTTTTTTCTTTAAATTTTTTTTTTAAAATTAGCGAGTTAAAATTTAATTAATTTATTATGTAACTTTTTCCAGCATTACCAAATTTTTTTCATTAATCACGTTGGCATTCAACAGAGAAGAATGTTTCTGCAAAGAAACGGCTGTAATGCTTGGAGGTTTTCTCTTGCGTTTTTGCTTTTAACAATTTTTCTGCAACAAAATTTATACTTTATTGATCTGACAGTAGAAAAATACTCTCTGGACTATCAGACGCTGTCACAGTGACTACAAAATGCAAATAAGTTAGCACAAAGCAAAAGTGCTTTTATTGTACATTGCAGTATGAAACCTTCACGCTTTACAGTGGATGTCTAAAAAACAAAAATGAAAAGAAAAAAATCTGTGCTTTTTAAGGCAAACAAACCTCCTCTTTGAGTGCTGTGAAGAACTGTGTGATAGTGATAGTATTACTCTACTATAATTCAGTGACTCAAGGATTGATTCATTCCTTTGTCGTATATCATATATTAGATACAATTTGCTTTGGTTAAGCAACACACTCTCTAATTGAAGGAGAAGTACTGTAGTCTTTCTTCACCTACGTAATATCAGGAATTTAGTTAATTTTAATTTTCTACTGTAATCTAAATTAGTTCTTGAGTTCTACGACACCACCTACTGACAATAATTTTGACTGCTTTCTTCGGTATGGCTTTGATGGACTGTATTTTTATTTTACTACTTATTCAGATAGATAGACTCATTTGAACAGTAATGGAGTGTGAGCAACTATTAAAATTTTGTAGTCTTCATTTTTTGTAAATATAAAGAATTACCGTACATTAGTACTACAACGTAGGAAGAAATAAATGTTCAAATAAGAGAAAAATAGAAGAAAATAAACACCAAACAAAATTATCATTATTATTCAAACGAAGAGACACTAAATGATAACTAGAAAAATAAATTTTGAATATTAATTGAACCGATAACAGACGTAATGAAACGTTACAGATTAGCTCGAAATTGTAACATTCAACAATAATAAAGTTGGTCAATAAGGCAGACACTGAAACTTGACACTGTAGAGCACTTAGCATTTGTTTCTCATTCAAACTGACCATTCGTCTATTAAGTTTTAAGGCTCTGGTCAGCTCCTCCCCTAAAACTTTCACCTCTAGAAGATAACTGACCTTTGCCTTGGCCACCACATTGACTTTAACTGGTTGTTACCACTCCAAAAGTGCTCCTTTAGAGAGTTAACAACCGTCATCGTCTAGTGGACTTTGGCGTTTCGCTTACTGTCGCGATATTTCTGAGGAGACCGGCAGTTAACGTTTCCACGAAGTGATCGTAGGATTGATTATTGGAGGTACTGATTAAGGAATCATAATTTTAATATAAGTAGTAATATATGGCACGAGTAGAATAGGCGGGTAATAAATAATGAAACTAATAATGATTTTGGATATGAAGATTAGTATGAGGTATTATAGCAGGAGAAATTATTTTATCATTTAATCCCTTGTTCAAGTTTTCGTCGTATATCAGAAATCATATTATTATGGTGCCCTGCCTAGAGTTCCCTATTTAAAAGCATTTGCTCTTCTTTCAAGAGAAGAAAAAGTAGAATAAAATGAAAGATAAAAATATTGTAGGAAAAATAATAGTTTTTTTGAATAAAAAGTGAAAAAGAAAATTTATCTAGATTTGAAGAAGAAACAAAAAAATACAGAAGTTAAAAATTTGTAAGATTTTAGAAATACTGTTTATTAATTTTTCCAGGTAAAATATGACCTTAAAGTTCTTGAATGCTTTTTTTAATTATTTAGGCAATCGTTGAGCTTTGTCAAATACTCACGTGGCTTTGGGAGTCTATTTGTAAAAGCTTGCCGGGCTAGAGATTGACTCTAATGTTTCTGAGTCTCTTATTATAAAGGTTTTTCTTTGGTCCCAGTCGGAGCGCAGTTGTTGTTTGCGGACTGAGCACGAAATCCACATCTTTAAGCTTTTCTCGTGGGTAAACTCCAGTCGTGACAATAATTGCAAAATCACATTTCCTGCCTTGGTACCTATTGACAGTAAAGACCTCAGTGTTTGGCTGCTTACTGTCGATGTCCGTTACTGAAGCACTGCAGTAACATAGTACGAAAACTATGTTTACTTGTGATGGCTTTTATCAAATAAAGCAATTCATTTTTACTGCTAGCTTGCTGTGTAACTTATCCTTCTAGCTTTTTTCACGCATAAGCTATTCCCGACCGGTAGTATGAAAAAATAAGATGGATATTTCATGGTTAGGATTTGGTAATCCCAAACTCCTCCACGTATAACGTACCAACTTTGCTGCTGCTTGTCTTAACTTACTTTCTTATGAAGCAACTGAAGTTGCTGTCACTAATCAACGATAAATCTTGAAATTTTTAGTTAATGTCATATAGTTTGCGGAAACGTTTTCTATTAGCTTGTGTATAGCTCCCTCATGGACTAGGTGAGCAGCTCGTCGTGGTATTGCTCTCACCTAAGGCGGCAACTGCCTGTAGTCTCTCGTCAAAAAAAGTGCTTGGGTGTTTGGCAGGTACCGTACAAAATCAAATGAAAACATTTCTGAGAGAAGTTCTGCTTTATCTACAATTAAATATCTTATTCAGTCTAAACTGCTGGCTGCAATTTTCCAGTGTTGCTCTCAACATGAGAACAGTCCCACAAACAATTTTTAATCTGTTTACTTATCCTTTCAGCTAGCGTACCTCTTTCTTTTTAGGCGTATCCATCATCCAAAATGCATTTCGCAGCAGATCTTTTAATAGATAATGTATTAGCATTTTCTCTTTTCATTTGCAGATGTTGTTGTAATATTTCTGGATGTCTACAATTCAGCCACAGTCATGGCAGCTCTCCAGGACAGCAGTTCTTTCTAACACTAAACACATTAAAGAGATAAAAAAGTGGTATTACACTTTCAATCGGCTAATAATAGTTAATTTCGAAAGCAAGATGGAAGGATTGAAGAAGAAAAGAAAAGTTTGAGTTTTCAGATGGCAAATTTTTGATCGAGTTAGGCGTATAAATCTTTAGATTTGAATCTTCGGTATTTGTAGCCTGTGTATTGCTGCAGGTAATCAATTTAAAATTTTAGAAGCATTTAAATATCAATTACGATGGGTTATTTAGGAGTTTTGTATTTCCTACCGCATTGCTATAAGTGCTACAAAAACTTCTTAAGGCTTAAAAACAATACCTTTCTTCATATCGTATGACGTGTTTGTGGGAATGATTTTCAAATACGTTGTCTTGTGAAGTGTAAACTTTTAGCTTGTAGCACTTTATCAAACTCTTAAAAGGGGACCAAACTTCTTAGGTTTTTTCATTTGGGTTGTATCCTTAGTAATCCTGTAGTGGAAGAAATGGAATTTGCTAGGTCTATGTTAGAAGCAAAGCTGTTATAGAAAAGAATTTATCTTTAGCGAAAAGTCGCTAGTGTAGTAATGCAAGAAAAAAGACAAGAGCAGTTTAAAATTTTAGAAGCATTTAAATATCAATTACGACGGGTTATTTAGGAGTTTTCTATTTTCTACCGCATTGAAGAATCTACTGCATTATCATTTTAACCCAGTGACTATTAATTTGGTTAAAAAATCCGTCATGTTGACTACATTAGAAATTTTGAAATAGTATTGTAGGATTGCTTTGCAGTGGAGTTCTTTTTTGTTTGTATTCATTGAATATTTACTGCATTTATATAATCGAATTTTATGCATTATGCTTACGGTTTTTAGGTACAACAGACTACTGACTTTGTTTGTAGTAGATTTATATAATCTTCGATTTTGACCACTTTCGTACTTCACAGACTGTGGAATATAAAGATGCAGTTTATAGTGCGAAAAAAAAATTTTTTAGTATTTTTTAATTTTGTTTTCTAATTTCTAATCTAATAGCTAATAAATTTGTTTTTTTGTATTTGGCTGTCAAGAAAGTTTCACTTTTCTTTTTTTGCAAAAGACTTGAAAACTACAGTAATTTCAGGATGAAATGCAACGGAAATTCCTTACAAGAGCCGTAATACTTAGAATTATCAAAATTCTTGTGTTTTTTATTTTTTTGGAAGTCGTGGTTTATGTTGTATTACGATATTTTGCCAACGATGTTACTGAGATGCGCGCATTAGAGAGTATATTAGTTACAAGAGGTAACGTTTGACTTTGTTTTTTTCTCCTTCTGCACTGTTACCCACATATGCTGTTAGCGATAAAATGGCTAATCATCAGTTTTATTTTAAAACACTTATTTTGAGAAGCATTCGTTTTTTCTTTCGTGTCAGCAGCTGATGTCGGCAGGTGGAGTTGAAGAAAATAGTTTAAAAGCATTAATTTAGCAAGTAAATTTTTAAGCTTTATTTTTTTTTTTTGTGTTGAGTTGAACTGTTGTCATAACATAAGGTGATTTTGTAAATTTTGTAAACTATTTTTAATTTAAGAACACAGTTTTTGAATAAAACATGGATGAAGCTGATCCTGCTGCTTTATTAGAGCTTTTAAAATCTTGCATGGTATAATCAGGGAAGGAATTTATATGAGTAATCATGTGAGATAAGTTTTATTATTGAGTTTTTACTTGATTTCACAGGGAGGAAAATGTTAGCTTTTTACGCCAAAAGAAAAAGAATGGTATAAATCAAAATTTATGGAAGAGAAAACACAAAAAAGGCTCTTTCTATTGTCATGCAGATCGGTAAGTAAAATCTAGGAAGGCGTTAGGTATAGACGGGATTGTAAGTGGAAGTTTGTTGGAAAAGTTTTATGAAATAAAAAATACGCTCTTTATTGTTTCTTTTCACTTTCATGTGCTTCTCTTAATTTTTAGAGCATCAAATTTTCTTCTACTTTGTTAGCTTCATTTCTTATAAGGTAGTGCGATTAATTTTTGTCTATGGACTTCTGTCAACTTGCACGAAAAGAATGCTAACATTTTTAAATTGGTCAGAACTATAATGTCTAGGAGCGTTCAAAAAAAACAGCATTTATTTTTTAAAATTTTTTATGAAACTGATTCAGGTTTTTTACCAGTGAGTTGAAAGACGGAAGTAAGCAAATTACTTTTTTTGTCGTAGGTGGTTAAAGAAAAAATTACCTACTTTGCCTTGATTATTACAGGTCCAAACACAAAGAAAATTGCTGTTGTAACCGTACTGAAAGATTCTGACAACTATGATAACTATGAATTAGCACAAAATTTGTTTAAGTGTTATGCAATTTACCACAAATATCAATGGATTGTAGTCGATATATCCAAAAATGATACCTTACAACAGTTGTGCCCTCATAAAGACGTAATAGTTTGTTGCATTTTTTCTTTGTTTTTACTTTTTTTTGTTGAATTAGAATTTGAATTGTTGTACAACTGTAAGAAGTTTAAAATTTTTTAGAAAATTGATGAAATTTTGAAAGTCGTTGAATGAGCCATCTCTGCAAATCGAATCCTGCAGATAGGTATATAAATTAGCTCAGCATAGAATATAGCTTCATAAAATTGCGTTAGGGTGAAATTGCATTTCTATAAATACTAAAAAAAATTTTTAGTAGTGGAACTAGCAGTGTACATCTAGCTGTTTGTACTATTCTTTATTGTTTTTTAGAAGTGTTTAGTGAGTTACAGTTAAAATTAATCTGGATATTTAGTTTATGTTTCAACGGCACTGTGTTCTCGCAGAATTGATGAAGGATCTTAACGCTGACTGGGTGCTGTTTATCGACGCTGATATGACAGTTATCAATCCTAATCACCTCATTGAGGAGTGGATTGATGAAAATTACAATATAATTTTCTATATGCGCATTTTTAATTTTGAGATTATGGCAGGAGGGGATTTAGCCAGGTATCTTAATTCAATAATCTTAACTTATATTATTGCTTTCTTTGATAAATTTTTTTGTCAAAAAACTCACCGGTAAGAAGAAGCTTTTATCACTGTTTTATCTTGCAAATTTCTTTTTGCAACTGTAGTACCTCTTTTCAGAAACAATTTGTATGCCAGAAATTTCTTACACTACTGGGCTAATTATGAATACAAGTTGCCTAATTCATTTCATGGCACTGACAATGGTGCCATTCATGTTAGTATTTTCAATTCTCATAGATTTTTTGTTGTTCATTTTATAAATACAAAGGCATGCTTTATCAGTGAACAGTATTTGAAGAGACATTACGAATTAGCACGTTGGAAGCTTTGAGTTATATTTTTTCTCTTCGAATTTAGAGTTTTCGTTAAAAATCGACGGTCAATATTTTGCTGACAACTGCAGCTAAAAGGCATTTCATTTTAGAGGATTCTTTGAAAAAATTTTTTTTAACAAACTTTTAATTTGAAAACAAGAAAAAAATTAAACAGTGGAACGAAGAGGGGTGTTTAGGTTGCCATACAGCTATCAAAAAGCTTTAGCGTTAAGTTGGTTTTTCAAAATAAAAATTTTTTCGTGTTGTCTCACTTATTTTTATGTTCTGGGTAAACTAGTCATTTTTTAACCTTTTCTTTCTCCTGTTTCGAAGTAGAATTTTTTAACGTCTTTGTGGTTTTCAGTGAATTGAATAAAATAGTCTCTTTTTAATGAAGAGTTTTTGAGTTTTGATCTTTTTGTTAATCATTCTAAATAAACTAATGGTTTTCTAGTGTCTTAAATTCTTGTGACAAATCTAGGTTAGCAGCGGTTTGAGTTATAAAGTAAGCCAGATTTTTTTTGAAATTTTTTTTTCTGTTTTTATATATTCCACTTTTCTACTAAAAATTCTCCTGGAAGGGTACAAAATTTGCTTCGTCAATGACTTATTTGGTTGATAATCAGACGAAAAATAAGTTTGTTGTGTTGGGGAAGGAGTACCAGTGGTGTGGCAATGACTGAATAATTGAGGTTCAGACCAGTTTTTAGAAACAGAAAAGTTTATCTCGAAAGTTGCACTGGTACTAAAATTTCGTAGAGTCGCTTAATAATAGCGGCGTTTAGTCTTAAATTTTTTATTTGCAGTTAAACACTGAGCTTGGAGACTGAATTTCTTTTTTTTTAGTGCGGCTGTAACCTACCGAAATTGACTCAAAAAATGTATTGTCTGTAGAATTAGCAGGCACTCGTGTATGAAAAAGAGCAGATTTGTAAAGTACAAAACCATATATGACAAATCGTCATTCATCTATATTTTATGTCGGGTATTATTTTCTTATTTAGTTAGTTTGTTCCGGGATCTGCAGTAAGAATGTATCAACGGTTTATTTTCAAGTGGTATTGCAAATAAGCAACGATGAACTCAAGGAGATATAACTGAAAAAAGAACGAACTTTTGAACAGTTTTAAAAAAGTTTTTCGAGGAGATTTTTTGTTGAAAGTTTTGGTGGCACAAATTAAGACAGTTTTTTAAATTTCAAATTTTTAAAGTTTTTCAGGCAAACTGTATCTGAAGAAAGAGAATTATTTTTAAGCTTAGTTTTCTTAATTGGCAATAGAGCTTATTTTTTGAACTTTGACTTGCTTTAACTGTTTGAGGCATATCACCTCTGCTTTGTTCTCGACATCACCTTATTGGCTGGCTCAGTTTATGTAAAGTTTTAAAATTTAATTTTACGGAAAACTTTGCTTTTTAGAGGGTGGTCTTACTATATAAAATAAAATTGATATAATTTTGTTTGATCTAGTAAATATTAGCTTGAGATTAACAAGGTTTTGGAGTCTTAGTTACAGTTTGAACACTTGATCTCTTCACTTCTCTTTTTCTGTTTTAATAATGTAGAGGATGAGCATATTTTTTTCCCAAGTGCACTTTCTAATTTTAAAAATTTTAAGCGAACTTTTGTTGACCGCTTGGGTTTCAAACAAACGCGATGGACCAGTCTGAACGTATAGGGCTTAGTATCGCATACTCTTGCAGTTTTCTCTTTTAAAATGGAGCTTGTTTTCAAATGTTATAAGTAGGACTCTGTATAACTAATTTGTTAGCGCTGTATAACTTTACTCTTATTTTAGAGCGTTGTGTTAAGTACGGTCTTTCCAGACAAGAAATTTGAGAAGAAGCAATGTGAGAAATTCTGGAAACAGTCTCGGTAAGTTTTATCGTTAGCTTTTAAAAGGCAACAAGGTAACTGAAACTTTGTAGCTGTGGTTAAAATGTTCAACAAAAGTTTTTTTATGCTTTGTAGATCTTTTCAAAAATTGTTATGACTGCCGAGGTTAGGAAGTATCAATCTTGTAAACTAATGATATAAAGTGGTCTCAAAGAAATTGCTGTGAATGGGTGTTAAATTTAATGAATAAAACTACAGTAGCTATGATGATCTGTCCACTTATGAAGCCTGCATACAATACGTCTTGGGGTCTAAGAAGTCGTGGCCGGGAAAAATCAAGATTTATGGGAAACGAAAAGGATGGGCGAGGGATACTTGGCTTACAAAATCACTTTGGAGTCCTGGAGATTTCATCCTCCACGGGTGGCAAAAAAAGTAACGTGACTATTGATACTGATTTTCTCTTGCCATTCAAAAATCAAGTAAAATAAGAAGACTTTTTTTTAAAATTTTACTTAATTTTCTATTTTTTGGTTCAGCAGTAGCTATTTTAGCAAGCTAAATGCACGCGTATTTGCCTCTTGGTCCTGTCCTGTGAAAGCGCTCGTTTTCAACGTTTCATTATGCTCTACAGACAAGGCTATGCTAAATTGGTCGTATAAACGGAACTATTTAGTGCCGGATTTCGACATTGAGAATATCCTTGAATACGAGATTAGAAAGGTTGACAGGCTTTACGACGAAACGGTGAAAAAGTTTATTTTGAAAGTTTTTGGAAAGAGTAGACTACGTGGAGCTGACAGAATATTCTTTACGCTTTAAATTGTCTGTACTCAGGGACAGTGACTACTCTGACTTGTTTAATAATTTGTTGGAAGAAACGAGCTTTTGAGTATTGAGGTAATTTATATTATTGTTATAATTTTTACTAGGAATTTTCTGTTTTTCT
>UXUI01008920.1:457-22882 GCA_900576705.1 Enterobius vermicularis
TATTTCCTCTTCTCCTTAATCTTACTTTTCTCATTTTCTTTTTAGTAATTTCTTCTTTCCTTTTTTCTCCTTTTCGACCTACCCGAACGGTTTGATGTACTGATCGGGTTTTACTGCTCACCCTATGCTTATTTATAAACACAAAAATATGCCAAAAATGAAAAAAAACTGCTTCACAGCAACTGACTTAAATCGAACGGAAAATGCCAAAGACCCCATGGCGATGCTATCGATTTTGCTCTAACAGCTCCTAGGCTTTCAGTTGTTCCCCTTCCCGCTGTGTTGCTGCTAAAGCCGGTCCTCTAGCTGTTTTGGCTTAATGTTCCCGTTCCTGCTCTGAAGTACTATTGCTGTAGTTGTTGGATAATTGCTCACCCGCTGACGGAATAGCTTTTCAGAGACAACAGGTCAACAGCAATATCGTTCAAAAACAGTAAAATGGTTACAAACGCTGTCGTTCTTTACATTTTGATTTGATTTCAGCAAAAAATAATTGAATGCATAACTATTATAATATTAGCAAAAAATGGCTAGTGATGAATAAGCCAAGCTTTTTTTTTCACCTTTATTTATCTAGCAAGCAGTGTAAAAACTTTTTTCTTTCCTTTGACTATCACGTCTTAATTATAAAATATAAAAAAGAAGCGATATTGGGCAAAACAAAAACAAAACAAAACGAAACAAAGCTGAATGTAATGCATTTAAATAGTTGTTTGTTAGTCAAAAAACAGCAAATGTAAGAAAGCATACTTTACTTTGGCAGCAATAGAGCTTTTTTTGTTTCATCATTGTAATTAAATGAAGACAAAAATGTAGGTTGAAAAAAAAAAAAGAGTAAATAAAATAAAAAAAAGGAAGACAATTCCCCTTTTTTTCCTTTTATTTACTCTTTTTTTCTCGAAACTTCGGAAAGTGACATTTCTCAAATTTTTTTCTTTCTTTTCAAACAGTAAACGATGAATCGGTAATGGTAATTGCTTTAACAGCAGTTACAATAATAGAATCAGTTTGATAGTTGCATTAAAAAAATACCTAGATCACTTCTTATCTAAAATTCATTTAATTTACCCAACAATCTGGCTGGGACATATATTAAGGTAACTGCAGCAACGATTAACCCCAGTAGCTGTAGCAACGACACGAAACCAACTACTAAACCAACGGCTGTAAACATGAATCACCTTTATTTTTTCAGTTACTTAATGGTGAATAGCCATCTCTTGTATAAAATAAAAAAGAAGCTTATGTATTATTTATTTATTTTGGTCCAAGATAACCATCTTTCCACCATCGTTCTAAATGCTTAAACATCATCAGCAGCAAAACAAACGCAATAAATTTTAATCACACAAACTGTTCGTTCAATCGGCACAAAAACAAAAGCGATATATAAACTTACCTTTACTGTACTTTTCCATTTATAATACCAAAAACAAGCTGTATCGACCATAACCAAACAAATATAACACAGAGAAAAAAGGAAGGAAATAATGACAGTAATATACTAACCAGAACCGCTAAAAAAAAAGATAGCAAAACGAAAAACTCCACAACAAACTACTGAACGATGACAGAATTCTAAAACAAGCTTGGCGCCTTCTGCCACTTCCAACCCCCTCTCCCCCCTCAAAAAAATAAACCAACGGAAGTCACCAATCAATCACACAATCTTATTGAAAATTTTAACTTTTTTTGGTGGACTTCATAAATAAATGAAGGAAAAAAAAAAAGCAAAAAACTGATAAGAGTCTCTTCTTTTGCAGCGAAAATCTAATTTACCCACTAAAAACGATGCATCTAATAAACACTATAAAAGCAAGGGCTGCTATAATTCTGACCGACACTACTTTATCATCCAGTCACCGAATGTAACAACGCCAGTTATAGCACAGAGTCCGAATTTATTTCTTTCCTGACGTTAAACTGAAGACTAACCAGTTGTCTGATATGATGACCAAACCTAAAATCACACGCTGCCCAACAATTCATCTGAATCGTTCACAACAATAACTGTATAACAATCCCATTGATACGCTCAGACCTACTAAATTTAGTCCTGATAGAGAAGCTAGCCCTTATAACAAGACTCAAAAAAACCTAACGAACACTTTAAGGCTGATGATTTCTCAACTAGTTTTCTATAAATGTATCCTTCAAATTATTTCTTCCCTCAAATTTGTAGACAAATAAATAGTAGCTAAATGAACAAAAAAAATATATTTACTACTTTTTATCACTAAACTGTAACTACATTTCCCATCTTTAAAACAAACTAAACAGTCGGTATCGCAAAAAAGTTTTTTAGTTTGAAAACCTGAAAAATCTGATGAATGCTTCTCCTTTTACTGCTATACCGCAGTGAAAAAGTTTATATGAATTAAAACCACATTAATTTATTGACCCTCAAATGATTTTACAAAAACAATAGTGATCTGCACTTCCAATCTCTCATTGAGCAAAAATGAGCCCTAACGTTACAAAGATATAGGTTTCTTCGCGGCATCAGTGTTAATGCAGTAATTTAAAACTGTAATGCTTATATCTGAAAAAAAAAAGATACCAATAAAATTAAGCAATTAACCAACATCATTCTAATTGAAAAAAACATGCAAGCACTGGAATACTGAAAAAAATCATTCCTTTAGACGATGCTAATTTGTGCAACGATTTATTAAGGTAGGAACATTCTACATATCCTTGTCGCCGATTTCTTCCCTTCCAAAGAAAAAGATAAAAAGTAATAAAAAGTAGTAGAATTTTTTTTGGAAATTTCAACGCTAATTTCAGACCACAGCTAAAAAGATATCGTTTATAACTTAATTCATAATTCTAGAGGAATGAAAGTGTCCCATATGTATCATAGTAAAATACGACAATTCCACCAACTGCAAAAACAATTCTAGTTCTTCAATGTCCACATAAAAATCTCCCACATACAGACGGGCTGAATTGCCTCGTCATATATTCTAAAAATTTCTGTAAAAAATGCAAACCCACATGAGCTAGCAGAATGAAAAATTCAAATGAAGTCATTGTATCTTCACTAAAAAGCGATCATCACAAAATCCAATACCATTTTTATAGTGACTTAGAGGTAGCCTTGAAACACATGAAAACGTTAAAAGAGAAATGCCGAAAAAGATATATAACACTTACATGCGAGTAGTATAACAACGCTTTAAATGATGTCAATTGCCTTATTATCTTAGACAACATCAGACGTCACAATTTGAAAAGTACTGCAAAACTGTAAACTTCCAAGGATGCGAACCAAAAAGCCGCGTTCGTTTTTTTGCCCGTAAAAAGTGAAAACAAAAGCCGTTACAAAAGAAGCATATACAAATGAGAATTGTAATTCCCCACAACCTGACATTCACACTCTCGCTCCCAGACTATTTATCGTTTCAACAATCTATATGGCATTTTTGTTAATAGCAAAACCAGAAACCAGTTTGAACGAGGGAAACTTCAGATATGAGTGTATAGCTTATTTTAACGAAATAATGCTTAAAAAGCTTTAACAACACCTTACCATAGATATCCATCCCCAAAACCTTATCTAAAAATTACAATTTTTGTTATCAACAAAAAGTAACTGAAGACGACAGCAGACTTTTGGAGACAAGCATCAAAATTATAGTGGATAAACAAATATATTAATGTTTAAGCTACAAAATATAGAAATATGTGAAATTGGGCGTAAAAAACACGTCGCCATATATAATTGTAAAACGCAAAAACCCGCCCAATCCCAAAAAACTGACAAGTTAAGTAAACAGCTTGGCAATGGAAACTTTGGAATTGGGAGATATGGCAGATAAGAACCAGCCACAATACCCGTAAATGAAAGACGAGTAAACATCCCACAATGTATTATGGAGAAAAATTTACAAGTGAGGTGATTTGTAAGTGACAAGAAATGAAAAAATATAACACTTTAGATTAACTTAAAGCAAAAGCAGAAGTATAAAGTCCACTTTTACAATTTATTTTAAAAAATGAAGAGCAACATTTGTATGCCAAAACTACATCTTTCTATACGCGTTCAGGATTCGTAGCACTTCCGGTCCGTGAATTTCATCAGCACGAAATTGAGAGCGCATTATATCAACATATTCACTAAGTTTATTTTCGACAGCTTTTGAAGCTGCTTTTTCAGGTAATCTAGAAACTTTCGTATTCAAAGAATGCTTTTAGGATAAGACATAAGTCTACAACAAAAACACAGAACGAATATCAAGCAGACAAAAAAAGAAGTCGATTTGTGCTCAAAAACGAGTTTTAGTTCTGCTGAAAGTCTGGCAAGCATACCCGAGCGAAATAAAGGCTTCAACAACTTCTTCTGGCGAACTTAGCCGGTTAACTAGCTGTTCTCCAAGGCTATTATTTCCGTACCGAACACAAGCTTCCACAAAAGGCTGAATTTCAAGAGTAGTATGACAAATTGTATGTCTTATTCCCAATCCTTCTAAATCAAACATAGGCACCAACGCAGGCTGTTTCAGCCCACTTGTCAAATTCCTGAACTTGAGTAACGTAAATAGTCTACCTAAAATAAGTGTGGTAAAGTTACTCACCATGATCCCCACAGGCATTTTCTTCACTTTAGACAAGTTTTCCAAGTGATGCCATTTACCATACTTAGCGTAACCCTCTATCTTCCACATCATGCATCTAAAAACTTCCATCTGTATTTAGCATGATTTTTTTAAAACTAGAAGAGTTAACATAAACTATAAAGCACTCTAGGAATGTAAGTAGATTAGCATTGCAAAACTGCAGTCAAAAACCCGAATCAATGCCAACAGAATATTAAAAAAACTAACACTCTGTCACTCAGCTTGAACTTTCTTTTTAACATTTCGATTAACGCTGAGTCCTCCTCCCTACGTCCAAACGCCCAAACGACGACCGATCTAAGACTCGTTCGGTCAATATCACTGAATGCATTCTTGTCTTCAAGAGAATCACAAATTTCTAGCAATTTTGATGAGTCGTCTAGTACCTGTTCAATGCCTGTTTCCTGCAAATTTTAGCATGAAAAGTCTTAAACATCTAAGCACTTCCTCAGGAAACGGCTCACCAGAAGCCAATTTATCAATCCTGACTATAGGGGGGTGAACGAGTAAAACCTTTAGACTAGCCATGCACCGTTTAGCGTCGCAAAGTTCGTCTACTTTTTGCTTCTTTTCAAATGGGTTCCAAGGAACAAATTCTGCTTCTTCCAAGTGGCATATCGCTTGCCTCGCAAAGTCGTCGTCCTCCTTATACAAGGCTAACACGTGTTGTGGAGAAGTATCCTGCAAAAAGCTTTCCAATAAACAAAGCGCACTACAGAAGTCAATTCCAGAATAACAATAATTCCGTAATCAAGAGGAAAACCTCACAAAGTAGACGTCAACTAAGTGTGTGAAAAAACATTGATAGAGCAAAACATTTACAAACCCGAAGGAAGTCCTGATAAAGTGAGAGTGCTTGCGGATGTTTATGTAGCAACCGATCAACCTCATCTTTACGTAGATTCGTCCTCAGGTAATTTACAACAACATGTACTAAAATAAACATTCAAATTTCACGGCACAAATTTATCTGAAGCCTGGGCTAAACAAGATAAAATGCCAGAGCAGCAGTCAGTTGATTTACGAAAGCAGATCAAAAAACAGATTGTTAATAAAGCTCACATAAGTCTGGTTGTTGACTCTTCGCAGCTCTCTTCAAAGCCATTTCAATTTTGTTGAGGCTAAGCAACATCTTAACACGTCTATCCAAATGAGTTTCTTTTTCCAACAACAGTACAGCTAAATCATTCAAACCCGCATTAACAGCTTCCCTAGCGACATCTAAAACAGCAAAAGTATAAATGTCACCAAAAGCTGATTTAAAATCAATGCAAAACAAGATATTTATAGCAGTGAGAAGATTAAATCGACTACCAAACCTGCAAAGCTGACGTCTGGAAAGGAAGAAAACTTGCTGACGATAAGCTCTGCGAGAGCATTATAGTCTGAAACACTTCCAGTATCTTTTCTTTTTTTAGCATCTTCAATCTGAAAACTATGTTCTAAGCCTCATTTAAGTTTTCTGAAGACTAATTTTTCTTCAAGGAAATTTGGAAAATTTCTTCAAGGGAATTTAGAAAGAGACAATCATTAGAAATTTGCAAATACTCTAGAGTTGCGTAGAAGAGATAAACTAGAAATTACACCGTTATGAGCCTCAGAAAACAGCTTTCGGCATTACCTTGCTAACAGCCCAGTGTGCCAAAACACGATGTACGCCAACGTTAGGTTCCACGTGCATGTAATCGCAAAATTTTATTGCTAAAGGCCAGTGATTAAGGTCTATTAAACGATCTATTAAGGAATCCATCTTCAATTCTGTAGACCTAAAAACTAGCTTCAAAGAGTGACACAATCTGTTGCAAACTACGCGAGAAATGAGAAAAATACAAATTCTTACTGAGAAAACGACATTGCGATACCGACATATGGTTGTCTTATACAATTTAGTATCCTCATAACTCTGCATGTATCAACAAATTGCGACGAATCATACTGAGGAGTGAGTGATTTCCCAAGATTTGCTGCCTATAAAGCATAAAACTTAATTTATGAGCAATAGTGTTTGAAACTAAATATTAGAAATATCGTAAAGACAAGTTTAACCAATAGGAGTTTTTGTTGCAAAGCACAATCAAATTGATGAGCAGCAGCGAACAAACACTGATGAACAGCTTTTTCAGTGTCAGGGCCTAAAAACAACATTTAGTTCTAACGAGCAAAAATTATGAAAATAAATTTAAAAAAAAAGAATCGTTTCAAAACTGAAAAACACCTCGCCTAACAACGTCTGCCTAACCAGTCCTTAATTCCAATTAGTTTATTCTGTAATTCATACCAAACAATGCAAATGTCGTAAAAAATGTAGAAAATTCTGATGCAAAAAAAAGAAAAGAATAACAGATCTTCAGCGTTTAACAATTTACCTATCATATTAATGTAGTCGTACACTCCAGTTCCTCGACTTTGAAACTTTTCTGATGCTGCGAACAAAAGCGCACCGCATTGCTGAGATAAAAGGCCAAGTACATTCTCAACTTCTTCTGAAAATTAACATACATTAATCATACAGAAATAACTAAATGAAAAGAATATCAAAAACGCACGCAGCACAAGCTAAACAAAACAAATAATTTTTTAGATAGAGTTACAAACAAAAAACTGCAGTTGCTTATAATCAGTTTATGAAAGTCAGTGAGTGTTACCTGGAACAATAGTAATAAGCGACAATTCATGTTCTGTAAAAACTTTGACTCCGTCTAGTTCCATATCCAGTCGTATATCGCCACCAAAAAAGAATCTCAAAAAAAAGAAAAAAAAAATTAAAAAACGTATATTAAGAAAACAACTTAATGTAACCAAGTTCGTACAACTAACTTCATCACAAATGGCTACGAGCAGGTTATTAAACAGAAATTTCTGATCAAAAGTAAAGAAAAGCCTCTAACCCAAATAGATGAGAAATTTTGAATGTGTGAATACTGCTGCCTCAGCATACAGAATTAGAATGTACAAAGTCTCATTCAGTTATTCAGCACATTCTGCGCAAGTGTACAAAAATGTAGCCTTTGATAATGGAAGAGCAAGCTTAGATATAAAGTAAAGTTACTCGTATCGATTCGACTCCAGCGATGATACAAGAAGAGAATTTTTGGAATATTTAAATAGAATCGCCTGACTGCCGCACCTAAAGCTTCCGCTTCTGAATTGAAAAACAGAAAAAAATAAAGAAATCTGAATTTACTAAACCTTTATAGCTTACAAATGACAAAAAAGATAATACATACTATTCTGATATTGCCGTCGAAAACTAACCAATAAACTTTACTTGACGAGGAGGAAGCGCATATGCTGTCCACTAACAAGGAGTCCGGGAGCTTAATGGTGTAAAGAAGCGTAAAATCAGAGTTAGCGATTTGGACATCCAAAGAACTGTGACAGAAAGCGATTAAAGAGGAATCCCAACTACTGCAAGCATCAAGGTAGCTCCCCTCCGTCAATTTCCACGAGACGTTCTTTAAAACAAAAAGGTAAGTGTCAGCTGGAAATACTGCTCAAAGAATAAAAACTTGGCTAACAAGTAATTTCCAAATGAACTAACCAATGACTGAGGAGGGAAACCCTGAACACCTATATAAAAATTGTTGTTCACAATGCATATAACTGTAACTTGGCCGAACGTGGCCGGCGAAAGTACATTCCATACTGACGGTCGCTGTCGATCTAAACAGTTAAAACCGTATGAAGAAAAAAGCCAACAAAATTCAACTACATTAGCTTACTTTCTGCTTGTGGAAGACGCCAAACAGCAAAATCCATTACTGAATTAGCAAGGTAAATATAATTCGTCTCTGCAAGTATGGCCACCCCAGTTTTACTGTGAGAGCTGGTGAAAGATCTTGATTGAATGACAGGAGTTTCCTAAAACACTAAAGAGTAGAATACATAAACTAATGCAGCAATGTAATTGAAGTATTCACCGGTTCACGTCGTGATATAAATAAAAATGCTGCAGCGTAGTGAAAAGTCGAAGAGAGTAATATATGAAATTTTAAAATAATGCTTCTTAAGAGTTTAATAATTTATAAATTGATAGTGATTTAAAAAAAAAAAATGGCCAGTTTATAGGTTTTATGAACAAACCTGGGCAAAATGGTGCGCTGCTACACGTTTGCCTAGCGGGGTGTAAACGTGAACATGACCCCTTTTACTTAAGACAACCAGCTAAATTAACAGAGAATAATTACTATGAGTTAGAATAAATAAAGCTTAAAAAAAAAAAGAAACAAAAAAGGCATCAAAAGAAGAATTTTTTTCTAGATCAGTGGTAGCCAGTCGTTTCTCTCTTGAGTTAATTTTTAAACTAACCCGATGACACCGAGTCCAATAAAGCGCATGTAGAGCATATATCTCCGTCTTTATTGATGCCAGTGTCACTCCTGCACATGTTTTCACTGTAATGGTCCAATGCGAGATGCTACCGGGTATACAATTGGCAATTGCTAAAAAGTCCTTTGAACATATAATTTTTGGTACAGAACCATACATTTCGAACAATTCCGAAAGACAAGAAATTTAAAAAAAGAAAATAGAAAGAAAAAAATAGAAAGAACGCTACGAATAATTTTAAAAAAAAAAAGTTTAAAACTTCGGTCACATATGCTCACCGATAGGTCCCCCATAAGGCGACGCAGCAAATAACGACGTGTCTTTCCAACCAACGTCTATTTTCTCGTACAGCGTATTTAGTCTAAAAAGTTCCAGTCCTGAAGATAACATTATCAACCATCCCCTTTTTTCAAAATATCTCTGCGCAAAATCCTTCCAAAAAACTGGAATTATTTTGGAACTCACCGCACTTTGACAGGAGCAACAGTGATCGAATCCATACTAAAGCAACTACCTTCTCCAGTACCAATGCTGCGGCATTCGAAATGTGCAAACTGCAATCGCTAGCAACAGCTTCACTAGTAAAAAGTGCTGAAAATACTGAAACTGCTAGATCTATATAAATTGGGTAAAGCAAAACGTTCTGCAGAACGGTGGTGAACAAATCACTGTTCATACAAAAATTAATAAAAGCAGATCGAATTTCATAAACTCAAATTTTACTCACGCAACAGTTTAATGTTTATATCACAAAATATAATGACCGAAATTACTCCACGCAGACAATAAAAAACAACACTAGCCGTAAATAGCAAGAATCAACAACTGCTGAGCAACAGTTATATTATTAAAATCATACATATCTCAAAAAAATTGATATCCTCATGTGGCATCCATGTCGTACCTTAAATTTATGACAGATGGAGCTTTTTCCGGCACTTTCTGTAAATTCAGCCAAAACGCATCTCACTCCAACGTCATAAATATCATATGCTTGTGCATTTCTTGAATCTTCTAACCGGCATCATCGCATCTGGAAAGAAACAGGCGGGCTGGATGTATAAAAAAGTTTTTACAAATAACTTAGGTCTTGAAAAAAACTGAACGTTCAAAAACCATCTTATAACCTCACAAAAAGTGCTCTTCTTTATCCTCAAAAGCTAAAAATAAGCGCAAAAACATGAGAAAACAACTTCAACAAGACCAATCTCAACATTATCATAGACAGTAAAGTGCAAAGTAGAGAGGTATTGGAAAATAGCCAACCTGAGCACTTTCCGCTACAGCGGTTCGCAGTAATAAAGTTGCCTTTAAATTACATGTTCACAGCCCCTTATGGCACACTAGGATGATCTTTCTTTAGGTCGGTGCAGGGACGGAGTGGAGAGGCAATAGAAGTTGTTACTTTGACGGTGTAAAGCAAAATATTAGAGAACTAACTTGTCGAAGCGTCTGTGTGGAGTATTTTTTAAAGCCAGAATTTTAGGGTGCTGTTCGCATGGCTAAAACATGCGTTTTTGCCTAGTTATATGGAAACAAATTTACCATGGAAAATATGAGTAGTTTAGTACGAAGGGCAGAAGGAAGCCAATTAGTAGAGAAGGCTTCGGAGTTTAGTTCACTCTGTAACTGATACAAATAGACTGCGTTTCTTTATTTTCTTTCCAAGTTTTATTTTCACCCTTCTCCTTCTGGTATCAAATAATTCTCAAATGCAAGTAGAAAGACAGATTGAATGTAGTAAGGGCGTGCGACGACCATATTCATTCCGAACCTCTAAACAGAGAGTTTATGAGGTTATTATGTTTTGAAACTGAGAGGCAACAATCACAAATGTATTTCGTTTTTACCGAGTTTTTTGTGGAAAAACAATTAGGGCTTTTGTTCCTTTATTTTAAATTGATTTTGTTCGAGAAAAAAAGAGTGGTTACATACTAGTTTAATGAAGTAATTTTTTAACTTTTGTTGTAGTCTGAACTTACCGATTTTGAATCAGTATCAAAGTTTGCTTGTATGGATTATGAATTGGTGAAGAGATGGATGTGAAATCTGGAAGCCGAATAACAAAGCTTACTCACGCTGAGATAGATTTTAATGAAAACGTAAGATACTTTATCTGGTTCTAGTTTGAGTCTCGTTTCTGAATGTCAATCTAATATTAGAAAGTTAGGTATTTTGTTCGGGTTTTCGCGTTAATTAATGCATAAGAACCATGTTGTGAGGGTATTTAGACCGAAAGATTTCTGTTTAATTTCATATATAATGCAACATTTAAAACAATTCAACGTCTTTCTTTTTTTTTTTTCAAATTATCTGTTTTATTTCTTAGTAACATGGAAATAAATGTGGAATAAATAAAAAAAGCCAGGTGATTTAATATTTTGGTTTAAAATAGGCTTATTTGATAGACATTATTTTTCACGTTTATATGTTTCTTATAGAAGGATTTGTTGATCTGAGCTCGTGATCGTGAGCTCAATTATTAACTGAAGGTTGAGAAAGTAAAAGTAGACATTTTAATAAAAATCTCTTAATAAACTCAGCAAATTAAGGTGTTGGTTCCAACTATACTTTTCGGTCATAATTATCTGCTGTACTTATTATATATCTATCTTAGTTGTTGAATGTTGACTACTGGACATTTGGGCGGTCTCCTGCAATATTTTTTTATGAAAATGAGTTATACTGCAAATAGCTGTAGTGAAGCCTCAAATAATTAACTTCATAAAAAGGGGATAAGTGTTTTTAAACGACAATTCGTCCTTGTTTTTTTTTTCTTTTTTCTGCCATTTCTTTAGTGTTTCATGCATTTGAATATAGCTTTAAAATTTTTTTGCCAGGAAAAGGGCAGTAAATTTTTTTTTTTTTGCATCGAGTGACAGTTCTGAGTAATGGAAATTTTATCATTCAAGAACCTCATATTTTTCTGTCGCATAAAGTGCGTTGACAAATGTACGATAGCAGATGAAAAAGCTTCTTGGTTATGGTGAAAAATCAACAATAAAGGTACGAAAGAAAAGTGAAGGTTAGGCGGATGTTCGGGAGAGAGGGTAGGGGACTAAAAATAGTTTCTATCTGCAACAGGTTGAACCAATTTATTCATTTTTGTTGTGCTTGTTTAAAGGCATTGAAACTACATTAGCAGTCGTTTTACTAAGTTAGAGTAAAAATAGTGCACTGCTTTGAAAGTTTTAGAAATAGGTAAATTGGCACTTATAACTACAATTTATTTTTTTTATTTAAAACGTGTGTGAATTCACTGGATAAAGGGAATGATATTTAGTATGACTTTTTTTTGAACAACTGTGGTCAGTGATAGTCATTAGCTTGAAGGCTCCTATGAAACTTATAGTCAAAAAATTTTTTTGAAAAACTTGATTTTTTACAAAAATGTCAATTACGGTGGTTTTACTTGTTATTTATTGTTTTTTATGTGTCGGTTACAATGAGGATGTAGACGACTAAAAAAGTGCGTCAACATTTCATTTCGAAAGGACCCAAAAACAAATTTTTGGTGCTTTTTATTACAAATAAGCGATAGCCTAGTAAAACATTGTTTCTTTAAAAATTATAACACACGAAGAAGAAGAAAAAAAATAATAAAATAAATGACGATATAAATTGAATTTTTTGTTTAGTGTAAATTTTTTTGGTCAAATAGCATAGTTTGTCACAGGAGAAACTTTCTACGTTTTGTCTAAACTATTAAATCTGCATTTTTGATAGGAAGACCCTTTTATTTGAGTGAGATGTTACTAGAAACGATTAAAGAATTACATCATTTTTTTTTTTTTTTGTATTGAAAACGTCGTCTGCAATTGCCGTAAAAATATATGGGAATTTTTTTGTAGCTGACACCACTGTGCAGAAAGGGTTCAGTTGTTGTAGATGAATTTGTACGATTGGCATCTTGGAGGAGTTGTTTTTCAAGGGAATTCAGGATGATTTAAATTAGTTGTAGGAGGGAGATTTGTCAATTAGGCATAGACCAATGGAATGATGTATTCATCGGAAAACTTTCTGTTTAGTGGTTCAAGCAATGGCGACCAGTTCTCTTTTCGATTTATTGTACTTATCTTTTCGTATCGTAAAACTTAATTATTATTTTTTTTTAATCTAATAAGTTATCATGGAAGAGTATTTTTTTAAGAGTTGTTTTGAAATTATTCGTACAGAATTTATTAAAATTTGTTTACAAAAATTTCTAAAAATTGTTCTTAATACTTTTTCTAGCAGTTATTTTTACAATATCTTTTGAAAATCTATATAAAGTAAGGTTCCTATAGTCGAAGCGTTGAGGCGATATGAATAAAATAAATTAAGTGGTATTTCACAAAGTGCTCTAATTTTTGCGTTTTATTTGTTAATCATAAAATTCTCTTTAAGCTCTGAAGGTATAAAAATTTGGTAATTGGGAGGTAAGTGCTAGAATGTTGGATATCGTTTTTTTTTTTTTTTTTTGAGTTTTGATAGGGTTTCTTAAACTTAAACTAAAGCTTATTTTCTCTTGTTTTTAATGCAGGCTGTATTTTTAATTGTGTGAGCCAATAAAAAAACATGATCTCAAAACTGAACGTGTACTACAGAAAAAAGTTTCGTTCAAAAACAATGTTAATTTTATGGCAAGCATTTTGACTGTTCAACTGTTGTTTCTGGTATGATGGGATCAGTCTATGAGTAATGGATTTGTAATTCTGTATGACCAGAATTTTTTTTTAGTGAATACAAAAACATTAGCTCTTTATTTAGTTCAAGTGGATAATTTTTGGTTTGTAGGCATTTTCTGTGACTGATTTAAGCCATGAAAGTTTAGCTGACATTAACAACTGATGTAGCTTGTGGACTGGTGTAAGCTAGAGTGGTACCTGACAAAATAGATCGCTTTAAAATAAAAGCTGAAAAAAGTGATGGGAATACGGCAGTTTTACAGCAGAAATGGTAGTGATATCTAAGAAGATGTTAAGCCAAAAAAGAATTTTTTTTATGGTTTTATATTTTTGTTTCTTTGGCATCGCAGACTGACGCGGAGAAGCACATTGGTTTTACCTCTTCTTTTCTACGTAAAAACTTGTCAGCTGTGAAAAAAGCTAACTAGACAGTATTTGAAAGGTATTTTTTGATATACGGGTGAGAAAGCAACAAGAGAGGAGGAAGGTTTTATTTCCAGTATTATGCGTGGAAAAAAGCATTATCTAGTCGAGCATCGTGAGTCATGCTAACAAATTCTGGAGAACAAGTTGATGTTGACAAACTTATTTGACACAAAGCTTCCAGCGACACGGCGGAGCACCGAAGCCTATAAAAATAACTTTTAATGGAAGGAGACAAAATTCCATATTGAAAATATTTTGTTAAAGGAAAAAAGCTAAGCACTTTCTTATCGCAAAATTGAAGAGGTGGGAAAGGATTATAACCGCCACTTATAATTCGTATAGATTTGTGAACATTATAACCGCTTTAGCAGTAGACCATGTATACGTTAACTAAAAGTCTAGGCAATGATATAGCTTGAAACTTACGAGGTCTGACATCAACTGCCGGTAAGGCTCGTTTAAAATAATCGAAAAAGACCTGTTCAGGCTCATCGCTCTTTTGTGGGTACTTTGCTTCATGAACTCCAAGAATTTCTTGAAACATTAACGGTTGTGCACCAGCGATACTTTCGTATGCCTAATATTTGCAGAAAACTAATTTGTTTTTAAAAAATGGATTTTTTAGTCACAACCAAATTAGTGTTATTTTATTTTGGACGTGATAAAGATTATTTGCATAAATTATAAATCTGATTCAACTTAAAAGTGATTTAAGCAAAGTGATTCAACTTACCAGGTAAATAATTGTTGGTTATATTAATTAGTTATAAAGAAATGAAATGTATAAGTACTGTTTTATAGTTTTGGTAAATTGAATTACTTGTTTTATCAAAAATATCTTAGTAATCTTCAATCGTAGACATGTAGTTTTTTAGAACGTATTCAAGTATTTTCTCGGTGCTGCTTTTTGCAGAAGCCATTTCATTTCCAATTCTAAATTTTCTGCGAAAAATTTGAGCTACAAGTGTCAGATAAAAAAACAAAAAAAAACCTATTTCATATGTTGTCTTATCCACTTTTATCTAAACATTAACAAACATTTTTGGGCAACATTAAAATACGGAGAACTTACGTTAATGATTCTGGCGTCAGCGGCAGATGTTTCAAAGTTCAGAATCACGATAGAGAATAGAATAAAACATCCAAGTTTAGTTGGCAAGTAGGCCATTTTAGCAGAATGTTGGTCAGCAAAACAAAACAAGTATTCCTGCTAGCGCATAACAAAATTTACCCGTGTTTGAATTTATCTTAAAATATAAGCTATTTTTTTACTTAGTAGAAGTATATTGTAATTAGCCTATAACGCGAAACGACGTAGAGTGAACAACTTTATGCTGGCTCCTCAATATTTCCGTTTATTTCAATCTTTAGAAAATGTGTGTTGCTAGCGTGTAAAGGCTAGTACTTTTATAAGACAATAGGTTCGATGGTAAACAGAATCTTTTAATGTGGTAAAAATTAATGCTTAAGATATGCTGTGTCGTCATATATTACACTGAAAATTGTTGCTTGTAAAACAAAAAAACTATAAATTTTGTTATTGAAAATTGAGAGAAAAGGAAGAAAAAACCTGATAATTACCCAAAATTTAAGTAGCACAAGATAGAAAATAAAGAACTTTAAAACTTCAAGTGTTTAAAGAACTGCCATCAAGGATACTGCTAGACAACAACGAAGCATCGACTGCGTTAACACCAAGGTGGATTTTGATGTTGCAGTAGAAAAAACCTCTTTATATTTGAAACAAGATGGCGATAGTTGGAAAATTTAAATGCACAGACTCAGTTTCAGGGGGTGAGTAAAATAGGCTAAATGCCTAACAATAAGCATTTTCAAAATTAATTTTCCCT
The DNA here is from genome assembly GCA_900576705.1 of Enterobius vermicularis. Classification (NCBI taxonomy): domain Eukaryota; kingdom Metazoa; phylum Nematoda; class Chromadorea; order Rhabditida; family Oxyuridae; genus Enterobius; species Enterobius vermicularis. The sequence continues at coordinate 16,349 of UXUI01008920.1, forward strand.
CTCATGATTCTTTCTCTTCTTTCTTCTTTAAAGTGTTTCAGTTCTTCTCTAACGACGGGCCAAAAGACTTCTATCTACTCATTTTTTGTTAATTACGAAAATGTTCAGTTGCACAATATCAACTGGCAATGACAAAAAAAATTCTACCATAAAAATTAGCAAAAATTAGTCAATATTCTGAAACGTTTAATATAAAATATTTTTTTGTGTTGAAAAAGCAGCAATTGTCTAAAGTTTGCTATAGTTTCAATTAATATTTCCAAAAACGTTATGTTGCATTTTATCTCATATTGTTTTAGTAATGTGTTTTCAGTGAAAAGCCTACTATGTTCTAATACATAAAGTTTTTTAAACCATAAAAATAAATGTGAACGATGCTGAGGTCAAACACAGCAGATGTAGTAACTGATGCTCGTAGATGTCTTTTATAGCAAAAATAAACAGCTGAATATTGGATATTTTAAATTAAAAGCAATAAAGTTATCAAGTAGAGGTAAGATAGATATAAATCGCAAAAAGACTGCGTAGTTTCAGAGATCATTTCAGGCAGATGACCTGTTTTGGAAAATATGCTTAAAAACAACAGGGTTTCGTCTAAAATAACTGAATAAAACCTACAACTTTTTTTTTATAAGAAAGAAATTAAGGTGCTCTGTAAAAACGGGAGATTATAACAATGACTTTTTGTCGAAGTTCTGAACAGAAACTGCTTTTGAGCTGTCAGGACAAAGAATCCATTTTGGTGCTACGCAGTTACTGTTATCATTGCTATCACCGATATCACGTTCAATAATTTTAGAACAAAAAAAAAAAATAAAATTTATAAAATTTTTTGCAGAAATTAAATGTAGCAGATAAATATAAATTAAATAAACACAGAATAAAAAAAAAGAAATTTAAAAAAATTTTTGCAAAAAGAAATGTAGCAAATAGTAGACATTTAGAACTGAGTTAGTTATCAGAAACTGTAGCAATTTTTGAAATGTTTTAATATCTTTTTTCCTATTTTTTTACTTTTTTTTGTCAAGTTTATGTTTTATTATTATATCTCTAACAACTTTTGAAACTAAAACATCAATGTCTTTGCAGATGGTCAACAAGTTCTAAAATAAAAGGTCCAAAGGCTAGATTTACTGCATTTAAAGAAGCTTTAGAAACGATTTTAAAAGTCGTCTAGTTTATAGTAAGTAATCAAACAGTGCAAAAAAATACTGTTCCAAACTCGCTCTACAAATTCAATCTGCTCAGAACAGTCAGTTCTAAATTAACAAGCTAAAATTAGTGAGGCTCTAAAGGCGGTAGATAAAATGCGTCATTTCCTTGATTGAGATGAGTAGGTGTTCGTTTTTGGTTGTCTTTATCTAATACAAAACATTAACAAAAATTCATTTCAACTTGTTTTATTCGGTAAACAAGATTAATGAAAGGTTTTCAAAAGTGATACTGCAGTAGCAGCTGTTTAAAAGTTCTCCAAAAATAGATTTTTAAAGGAGATTTAGTCATTTACATTTGCTGTCTACATCTGCTGATTTCATAAATAATTTGCAAGAACTCTTTGCTTTTCAAGTTCACATTTGGCTAAAAACAACAATATAGAGTCATTGAGAGAAACCACAAATGATTTAATAACTTCTAACAACCTTTATATCACTGATCAAAAAAAATAAGTATGCAACGACTTTAAAATATTGAAAGATTTTTTAATTTATTGAATTAATTGTTAACTTTGCAGTAGTGTAAAAGTTCTTGGTCAATTTCTTTAAGTTTCCATTTTCGAAAGCTTTAGTTGACACAAATACCTGATTTTTATGCTTTTCTTTCTTTATTTTTGTTGTTTGATAACTTTCAACTCACGACCACCTTCGTGAGTTTTAAACACAAAGCTCTCTACTATAATATTCATTAATTGACTAGGTAAAGTTAACTAACTTTATCGCTACTGTTTCGCAAAAAGCCCTATATTTTTTTGGTCTGTCGTAAGGTTTTCGATTTTCATTTTTAAAATTAGGCACAGATGAGAGGGTTTGAATTGGTCCACGAAACGCAAAACAAAGAAAAATGTATCGCATATTCAAATACTCAAAGCTGTGTCCCATAAATGTTATATGACATCATAATTTACATGCTAAAAAGAAAAAAAGTCTAAAAAATTCGCATCATGCACAGAACTTTATACTACTTTGTAAGATTTTTTTAATGATCTCGGTAGTTTTTAAAGCTAAAAACCAAACTATAATAACAACTGTAGAAAGAGACAATAAAAACGGTAAGTTTCAGAAATTAATAAAAAGTGAAAATCAAGCAAGGTAATCAGAGCATCTTTTTCAACTTTCTTTTCGTTACACTCTATTTTCTCAACAAATATCTTTTTACCTTTTCCTGTTTCTGCCGGATATCCGGATCAAATTAAAGTCAGTTTTCTGTGCAGAATCAGTGCAGAGTGTGCAAAAAAAATTTCCATTATTTCTCATTCTCGCAAAATGGATAAAGAATTCAAATGACGTTTTGATTCGAAAAAACAGAAGTAACATAGACAGCAGCAAACAACAGTAGAGCCAAAGGTACGCCGAAAGAAAGAGAAAGAAAAGCAAAAAGGAAAGAATAAAGAGAAGAACGAAGCAATGCTGAATCGACTTAGATTTGATATTTGAAGCAGAGTGTCAATACCACGTATAAAACCAAATCTTTTTCCAATTTTACTTTTTTGCCTTACATTGTAATCTTTTTTCATATCTGCTTCAAAAACATCATCGAAGCATGTATACTTAAACTCACTTCCATTAAACACTTTTTTCAACATTTTAGAAACCCAGCATTTTCAGCAGTGCTCTTTTCCTGGTTGTTCTGAACGCCAAGTATTGCTCCTACTTGTCTAAGAAACAGTCTTAAAATAAGCTATAGATTGAAAACAAAAAGTTGTCTAATTTTACGGTTTTCTTTAAACCTTTTAAACTTAGCATTAATAATTGCCAGTCTGCAGCACAGAAAGGATTTTTCTTCTTGATTGTACTTGAAACTGTTATTTAATTATGACTTCTGAAAAGTTACATTTGTAGGTTATCTTTTTTTTCAATTACCTAACTGAATCCAACTTTTAGTATACTTTCTTATTAAGTTAATTTAAATTTTCAGCTTTTTTTTTTCTTTTTTTTTGAGCTTTTTGTATTTCATAACGTCACTCAGTTTGAATTTTAACGACAAGTAAGCTTTTTATATTTTTTACCACCAATGAGCACGCAGCAGGATGTATTATTATTGAATCAGAAGAAATCTTATAAGAAGCATTAATCAAAATGGGCGACAAAAACTAATATGATATTTTTCGCAAACTTTTTGTAGCTGCAAAACTTGAATATCTCATAAATTTTGAATGACTACAATTTCTTGAAATTTACTTAACTTTACAGTTACTTTAATAACTTAATTGAATATGATACAGTGCTATCATTTTCTACTCAAAACGAACCTTTGGAAATCAATTGTAGTAGAAGACTGGCAAAAGGCAGCAATTGCTAAAGCAGCAGCGAAATTTACGTTCAGCAAAATAATAAAAAATTCAAAAGCTAGAATCAAGTACATCTAGTCACTTTGAAAATTTTTCAGGGCAGAAAGAACTCTTTGTTTTCTTAATTGGCAAAGATAAAATTACCTTACTCGTCTAGAACAAACCTTCTTTGTTTGATAAAATTACCTTACTCGTCTAAAACAAACCTTCTTTGCTTCAAGGCAGTTTGAACACAAAGGTGAGAATTTAGTAAAAAGTACAATTTCAGCCTTTAAAAGATTATTCACACACAGCAGTTCAGAACCGAAGACAAGTTAACAAGAGAAAATTACACTTTCATTGTCAGTTTCGATTCATCTGGGACGAACAAAATATGAAACGAGTTTGCAAAAATTATTATATAAAATATTATTGTATAAAGAAATCTCAAATTGCCAAATGGTCACAGGTATAAAGTCGCTTAATGTCAGAAATTTAGAGACTGTAAAAGCATAAATTACCGAAGACCTGAAGATATCAGAGGTGAGCATAGGCAGAAAAACTTTTTTTGCTGCAAGAGAATTCTGATCTTACTATTAATTAAAAGTGATCAAATTTACAACTGCAAAAAAAAGCTAGTGTTTTACAGTTTATCGTTACAGTTGTCTTGCTGTGCTACTGTGGTACTAATATACAACTAGCGGTAGTTTAAATAGAAATTTTACTTTTTTTATATACAGCCGTTTCAATAAAGTAATGTATTGAAAAAAATTGGAAAACTGCACAATCGTTGAGAAACCCCTATTAAGAAAAAAACTGGCGAGTTTTGGCCATAGTTGGAAATATACTTTGAGTTAAACTGTTAAGCTTGATAACAAGTGCAGGTGTTGTTAGAGCCAGTTTTCAGGTGGCACCGCTGACAAATGTAATTTAGTTTAGAGCATCTATAAATGACAATGATTTTAATAACAAAATTTCAGGAAAATAATTGTCTTTTGAATGTTCAAATTTTTCAAGTAATTACTATTACTTTTGTATAAACCAATTGTTTTCTTCTTTAATTTTAAAACTGAATCTGAATTGATACTCTTTTTAGGATTTTACTAGCTCGGTATTACTTGCTTTCAGAATGCAGATAGAGAATTATAATTGAGCTAACCGAGTTATACTAGTTTGTACTTTTTTTTTGTTTGTTTTAAAAGAAAATAGAAATTTGAGTTAAGAACTCTTAAACTGCGTTAGAACTGTTCCCACAACCATCTCAGTCAAAATTAAAGTCGACGAATGCTCGAATATTTAGTGCCTTCCAATGAAACCAGTGAAAAATAGTCGCAAACATAAACTGAGAAACGACAGGAAGAAAGGAAAGTATTTCTGAATGCAATGTAGGCTCTTAAGAAATCGTTCTGAAATAAATGTAATACATTTTAAACTAAACAATATAAAACTGAAAATCACTAGAGTATAGTTTTTCTCGACACGGTAAATAACAGAGAGTAATTTACAGTTACAACATTTTTGAAAAAGTTTAGTATCAAAACGAGAATAAACTTATGGTAAACGAAGACAGATTAAAAACAACCAAATGAAGCTGTAAAAGAAATGTTTTTAAAGTTCAAAAATATTGAGAAACACTGTCAAGAGAAAAATTCAGTTTTTCTGAACGTTTGCAAGACCATCTGTCTGTAATGGTAATCTGATTTCACTTTTTTTAAAGTTTTTTTGATAATTTGCTAGAATTTTCTTTGTATAACGCTGACATTTTTGATTAAATTTTTGCTAATTTTTCAAAGTAAAAAAGATAGAAAACCCACGTAAAACTTGAAAAATTATTTGTTCTTAATAAATTAAAACAAATTGAAACAAATTGAAACAAATTCTTAATTGTATAAAGTCTAAATCAACAACTGCTAGCAGAAAAAGAATAAATTATATCAGATGCCCTAGTTTTTTTAATATTAAAAAAATTTTCAATATTCGAGATTTTGGTTTCATTATTACGCCAGTTCCCTGTGACTAGCACGGTGACTAGCATCGAGATCTAGCACAATGACAAGTTAATATGAAAGACAAAAGTAAAGAAAAAAAGTTTATAAAATCTTTTGAAATATTATGATGGTTTTTGGTGTTTGTTTATATGCATTAATTCTTACTTTACTTCTCTTTCAAATGCGTTTTATTACACACTAAGCTTTGTTCCGGTTGCAGTACAATGGTTTCTTAAACCTTAGATTCAAAGAACTCCAAAGTTTTTACAAATACGTACGTTTCCTTGAGAAACAACCTGTACAGCTTTTTAAGCAAATTTAGAAAAGGCACCTTGCTCTGTATCTATTAGAATTGCTCTCATAAAGTTCTTTTTAAAAAGTTTATCATTTAGAAATGCTCAAAAAAACCGAATTTGTCTTGATGCCAGTCACCTCATATAAAGTAATACACTAAGGTTTCAGTAAATCTATAACAATTTAACAAGTTGATTATCCTATCTTATCTGTAAATCTAATACTACAGTTCAGAGTAGTTTTAAAAAAATTTATAGATAAAAGAATTTTCTAAAATTTAAAAAAAGTTTCGCAAATAATTTTTAAAATTAGACTGTTTTGAAGATTTGTGAGTTAGAATTTTGTCACTTCAGTATTCAGATTTTTATGCATGCTTAACTATTCATTGACTTAAAAGGTAATTTATCGATAAGGTTTATGAACCAGTATTGACAAAATTCGATCTAAAAAAGATGCTAAATCACTTCATCATCTAAACTACAGAGATCACAGATTTTTCTGTTTTTCGGTCTTTATGAGCTAAAGCGATACACAAAATTAGGCCTGTATTTTGTTAGGGTACCTACAAAATCAAATAATTTTTTTTGTAAAACCTCATGACAAATAAAATATTCCAGCCACCAGAATTTATGAGATTTAAAGTGCATGTACTTTCAAATCTTAAAGTTTCTGATATGTTATAAAAATTATTTTTCATTTTTTTAATTACTTAGAAAGCAACAATGTCATTGAGAAATTTTTTCTGAATTTGCAGTTGTTTATTACAAA